>DWDX01000384.1:0-28100 GCA_018245675.1 Agara michaeli
ACCGACTTCAAAGGGAAAACTATTCTGAAACAAATTAATTTGCACTAAAAAGTAAACAAATAATTCAAGGTCCTATCTTGTTATTCTTGGAGGCGGTGTCATTTCTCTGGAGCTTATGGCTGACACCGCCTCCAAGAATAACAAGATAGGACCTTGAATTATTTGTTTACTTTTTAGTGCAAATTAATTTGTTTCAGAATAGTTTTCCCTTTGAAGTCGGTTTTTATTTTTTTGTTAAAAGTTAATTTTTTTGTCGTCAGTACTGTATTGAATAACAAGCTGTTATTTTGATAATTTAAACGGATACTTCATTTTTATTATATTTTTATAGACAAGAATTATTCTAGGTATAAAATGAACGAACGAGTAAAGACATACATACAAGGTACGCCACTAAAATACAACAAAAGACTCTTTAATAACTCCTTTGATTACTTCAAAACAGACAATTTCACTGTAGTAATAACATCTCGGACGCCTTATTGAAATGTTTGCAATAGATGGATCCCACAAAGTGTTTGTTATACATAAGCGTACAAGGTTACAATGCCCAAGGGAGTCGAGTAATAGATGGTTACTGGCTTTCCATACTTAGTGTTTCTTTGTAAAACACCTGAGAACTCATCTTTTCAAACAAAGTGCATTATATAATAGACAAATATGGTTGTAAATGACGTTTACGGATATTTAAGAGTATTATCTTTCCCGATACGTATAAGTTGTTATTATTCAAATAAAAAGTGAATTGCCATTTTCTAGAGACACGTGCTACATCAACTGCACCTCGCTCATCATCAGGTGAGTTCGGAGTCAAACGCAAACTTATTGTACAATTAAAATATTAAAAATAATTTGTCGTCAAGAGTTAAAAATGTCGTAAACTTTACATTGACATTCCATTTTCGTCTTTGTTTATAGCATAAATTACTATTTTAAAATTAAGCATGTAGACCCCATTAGGGACCGAGGTAATTACCTTTATTTAGCGAAAGCCCATGCCGAGCACTTCTCAAATTTGCGTTTGTAAAAGCCCTTAACGGTTTCAGGTTTTTGTCACGTAATATTAACTTCCGAAATGATAAACTTATTATTTCAAAGGTCGACATTGTGCTTTGTTATGAATATCGGTGAAGTTTCACTTCGTATTAACTACTTAATATCATGCGAGTAACAATAAAAGTATAATTCTTTTATGTAATGTCGTTTTCTGACACCTGTTTGTTACTAACATTTTATAGTTTTATTGCATTATACACTTAAAATAATATTGACTTTGTCATCGAACTGGTAAAAATTACGTTGGTATACCGTAATAACAATGACAAATGAGTTTCCACTCTTATATATAAATATATATAACAGAAATCCAAAGAAACAGAATGACACACACACGTATTCATATTATATAGTGTAAAGAGGTCATTAATTGTTATCGCAAAAAATTGAGGAGTAAAAAGAAACAGCAAAAATATAACGAAACAAAGTAATATGAAACTATATGTATTTAGTAATTTTATTACCGTAATAAAGTTTAAGTAAATTCCACCCAGACCCTCATAAATTTTTATGTTACGAGGGTTTACGAGTGCGTGTCACCAGTTTCTTGCCTGAGCCCATTATCAAATTTTTCAATTACGTACGTACTTACATTTTATTTATCGCATTACAATACCTGCGTCTAGGAACATCACTTCGAAATAGCAATGACAGTCAACTCAAAGTAAAGGCCGCTCGGTTATGCTCGGACGATATCGTGTTCATTATCACCACTACATTCCTTTCAACTGCGAAACAATCGGCATTATAACTATTTGTATAAATACGTGGGTTTTAAGGGTGTAGTCGCCGGAGACACGTAAGGCGAAAGTAGCAGGTTTCACCAGTAGCTACGTGGCTACGACTAAATTCGAATAGAACGAATGCTAATTAAGACTAACTGCACTCTTTAACCTAGGTATATACTATATATGAAAAGATCTCTTTAGGAGATAAGCAGTACCTAAGTACAAAATTTAATATGTTTGTTTCTGTAAAATTTCCAGTGTACTGAAACTGTTAAATAAATAAAAAAAAATATTAAGTGATGTATACTAACATCCATATTCCAGCTTTTTTGTTAACAATTACTGTTAAAAACGCTAGCTAACTGTGCTATTAACAAGTAATCAATTATTACTGATTAACCGATACCAGCTATTAGTTCTATTTACTATTCTATATTTCAACTGGCGGCAACAACTTTTGTGACTGCTGCCTGCTCGTATTTTACTTTCTTCACATAAAAACAATAGTTCTGACTCCACTTCGGGTACTAACTGTGACTAACATGAAATTTGTCACTAAAATTTACAGTGAAGACTTTATAATATAAGCCCGCACACTTTGACTACATACTAAAATGTATTCAACTGTCAAAGTATTCAAGTACGAAGTGAATGAAACTCAATAGAAAGTTATGTAATTGCCAGGTTCGACCTAGTCTCTTGTCAAGCATGTATTGTCGACTACCTTCCAATGAAGCAAAACATTGGCAAACAGAGCTTAATTTCACATTTAATATTCATACAAAATAATAATAATAATAACATGTGATAATAAGTTGTAAGATTTCATAGAATTATCTACAGTTGCACCGAGTTACTTGTACTTAATTTTATTACACTAATACCTACGTTTTGAAAAAGTGTGCTATTGCTAATAAATAGCAGTAGTTAAATTACATATATTTTTATATAAAGCTAACTCTAGGAACGATATTTCATTAACTAATTGAATAAAGTTACAATTTGTTTGAACGTAAAGAACGTTGTTCGCAATGGAAATCGATGTGTTACTAGTTGCTACAAGGTGACTGCGGTCTGGGTCTTTGATGCTAAATGATTATAAAAATATTTTGTACCTTTACAGCTAACACGTTATTCTCAATTAATTACTACTTACGTTGTTTAGCACTATCACAGTTACCTTGTTTACACATCGCATATCTAAGAAATGTAGCGTACATGTCCGCATTGCGTAATATGTTGCTGACTAACTCATTGGTGCGAAACTCTCAAATAAATTATATACCTAATTAACAATCAAACAACTAATAGAATACGTGGATTTGCGGTTATTTGTGTCCAATATTTGCTGCAGTTGTCATATTTTACGCTCGACGAGTGGCGTGTTCTACAATCTGAATTGTTTTATCCATACATTACCACATATTAAAAAATGATATTTTTGCTTCAATAATTCATTACCTTGCTCATGCGGTCATGCTGTCATGCAAGGGATTGTTTTCCGATGGGTTTAACGAAAAAATTTAGAATTAGTTTGGTTTTCTACAATCTGTCTTTATCTGTCGTTACGTATATACCATGATTATATTACAAGTTATTTTATAACGATTTTCTGTACTTCACGCTCTCTGTTAAATGTATTTTGTAGAATTATTGTAATATCGTCATTGTACAAAAAATGAAAACATTTAACACTATAAATTACTTACGTGGTGGTATTGAGGTGAACGTCTGTGAGTACGATTTCAATACACTGGATAAACGCTAAGGTGATAAAAATAATTAATGGAAGTTTGATCGGTGAAAGCTTACACTGATAAGGTTTCTTTGGAGGGCAAATTGAATTTTTATATTGAATAGAAACATTAAGATGGAAATAATATGGCCTTGCCAAATTAACAGCATCTTTATTTTATTACTTGAAAAATTGGAATTATCAATGCTTAAGAGTACGGGCACGTAGTGCAGTAGTAATAAAGGGAAAGCTTCTTTTCTACTAAATTTAACGGTGTAATATTTGGGTTCAGTGCATGTGTCGCCGTGTCCTTTGTCAGCACCTTCGCACACGTGAACAATTTCCTTTATGCTTGGAAAAATTTCTCTAAAAAATATTACAGTTACACATGGTGGAAACTTGAGATGGGGCAGTGACGGCACCTACCGATTTGCATTCAGATTTCCTAGCGATGTATTACTTCACTGTTACGGCGAGCGATATAAAACGTACGTAGCCTGAAGTTTTATTTACTTCTAGCTAAAATAGTTTTGGAAGTTGCATTTCCTACCCCTTCCAACTTTTCTTAGTGAAAAGTAAGTATGTTTAACGGAAATCTACTACGCACACTAAGTTTCAATAAACTGAAACGATTTTACTGGAAAGCGTGTTTTAGACTATAATTATGACATAATAATACGCTTTTGATATTTCTGTTTATTTGCGATAAAAAATTATAGCTCTATTATTATATTAATTTTGAAGTGAATGCTTAATTATTATTCATGGTACATTAAATTCTACGTGTTGTTTTTAGTTTTTCTTTGGCTCTACAATTTGAAATTTTTTATCAACCCTATTTTACTGTTCTATTGCTGGATACAGATCTCGCCTTATAATGAGAAGATTTATGGGCATAGTTTACCAAGCTGGTCAAGTACATGTTAGCAGACCCATGGAGAACTACGCCATGCAAGTTATCTCCTCACGTTATTTTCTTCACCGTTACATCGGGTATTAGTTAATTTTAAAACTTTTAAGAGATCAATTTCGTAAAGTCAGAGGTAACTAGGATTTTAATGCCATTTTAAACAATAACTCGAACAGGTCATGGTGGTGATCGTGGTGAAGTCCTCGCGGGTAAAGACAACTTTTATTATTCCACAAATCATTGTTTAGTAAATATGTAGTACTTATAAAAAAGTTATTTATTCTTTAGACTTTTCATTATAAATTATAAACAAGATCTTTTGTAACAAGTCAGTAAATAGCTCAATAAATAATTTTATACAATTATACTGAAATTACAGAAGGTAATGCATCGAAATTATGGTTGAAATGCATTTACAAAATGTCATTTAACAAATATGTCGGAGCTGATTTATTTTGGACGTAGCATAATTGCGTTTACCGCTGTCGACAAGTTGATTTATGTGCTGATTTAAAATAACTTTATCGTTCTGTGCAATACGACATTTTAACAGAATAACTTAAAGAAAAGTATGCAATACTTGACAGCAAAAGTTATAATGTAATAATACTATAATAATAATTGAAAACATTGAAATTTTACCCCGGGCCTTGATATATGTGCAATGCTGGGTACCAGAGTCACGGTTTTGTTATTATTTTAAAAATCTTACATGTGTGTAAATTATAGTATAATAATTTAGTAATAATTATGAATTTGTTTACTTCTATTTTTTATAATGTACCTTTACTTCTATTTGTACGATGTAAAAGGCAAAATATGGCTTAAACTAATAAACTTGTAACATCTTTATATGTATCCATATATTTGCAAATAAACGTCTTTGTCTAATTGGACAACAAATAAAAAATTTCGAATAATATTTAAAGTAGTCATAAACTGTATTTAATTACGTATAATTCTTTGATAATTACAATGAGTAGTAATGCGTTATTTTAGTGAATGAATATGTCCTAACGATAGGACGATAAATGTGTACGGACCGGAGAATACTCCAAATCAGAGTACACGCAGGGAGTTGCGACGAAACAATCATCAATATTAATGCGATTCGCTTGTGGACGCCGCGTTACGCGTTATATTCATTGTTCAGCACGATTTCATCGGCAATTGGTTAGAAATGTAAGTAATGTACAAAATAGTTAATAATTCATTTTAATAGCTTTTCATAGGTTTTGGTTAATTACGTGTTGTTGTACCACATTTGTTTACCATAAAATGTGGTAGCTTTTGCTATGGCCTAATGTTACATTTGTCAAAGCTACCAAGGGCAATATAGTGTCTCTTTGTACCTATAGATTATACATGTTGTTCTATGATTCTCGCCTGTCGCTCGATCACAAATTTAAATAATTTTATGTCACGATCGGTATCATTGTCATCAATATATTGCTATTGCAATATACAATGTGAATTATGTATAACGCTTTATGAAAAACCAGTAAAACGACACTAAACCAACTGCAAAGAAAAATAATCGCTATCGTTCTGTGAAAAGTATGCGTAGTTGCCGTACATTGGCACTGGAATTATACATAGTGCTTTTTATTGATTACCTTCGAAATTATTTGAAAAATTAGTATAGACAACCAACGGAAATAAGCAATACGAGAGAATAATTTTTGGATTTTTTTAAAGCAGGCTTCGGCGAGCTGCTTGTTACTTCAGATTTTGTAAAACAAAACGTTTAAACGACGCAACGCCGCTTACAGAAAGAGAGCGTGAAAAAGATTCGTTCATTACCAAGACAAATGGCACAAAGTTATTTAACAAATTTCGCTTTTGTTGAAGAAATTTTCATTTTCTGTTTCATTAGTAAAATTTAATCTTATTAGAACGCAGAAAAGAAAAGCAATATCCTGGAGGAATCGTTGTAACGAGTGCGCAAAAATGGCCGTTCTTCCATAGCAGCGGATTTAAAGAGGCTATGAAGAATTTTCCTCGCTTAAATACTGACCACTTTGTGAAAAAAATTTTCAACTGCAGTTAAAATTATATTTTATTTTCCGGAGTAAACTGAAATAAGAATGAATAGTTATTTATTCTTTGACATTTTTCTATTTAAATTACTGTTATGTATTATATTTATTCCTTTGTTAAAATATTTCATGATTAAAGGCATTATGATAGGATGTTTTTATAAGCAAGTTGTACTAAAAATAGTAATAATAAACTATGTTTTTCTTAACAAAATCACTTTGCTGAGCGTTTGAATGTAGTTACAACATTTTCTTTATATATGAGTGTGTGTATAATGTACACACATATGGAGGTATAGTTCATTGCAGGAATAATTTGTAAGTGAAATTAATTTGTGTATGTCCAGAAAAGTTATTTACGTAAGTAAGGTTTATTGAAACGATAAAGAGCCATGAGTTTGAATAAAATATTCTAATTGGTTGTTTCTGTACCCTACGTAATAGTTATAGAATTTGATTTGTAGGCGAATGACAGTGGCTGATATTGATACACACAAGAACCCGTCCCCTGTGCATATTATATTAACAGACTCATACAGCCATTCTGGAAACTTTATTTTCTGGTGGTGTTTTGGCCCGGCCTTCTTAACCAAACCTACCATAATCAAAGGGGTGACCAAAACGGTAGAACGATTGCTGTAAAAATGAACGACATTCGTTAAGTACTTATATGTACATCCCTTGTAATAAACAAAACAATTTGAATTTAACTTAATCGAAAATATATGAACAGTGTTGACTTTAATAATGACCTGAAGAGGGGGGAAAGGGAGGGTCACAAGAAATGGGTGTTTTTCGTATTGTCGGATTTCATCAGACAACTATTTTATAATAAACATTGCTATAACATCTCTTTTATTTTTTAATGAACTGTTTTACAAATATGCAGTGTTAAATATTTCAAGGTGGCACGAAATTCTCCGTGTGAGATCTTTTACATTTGATAATAGTACGAGTGATATTCTACAGGGAATGATTTGGCAATGGGTTCTGCAGCAACTTACCGAGACAGTTTGGAATAGTAACCAACTTTGCCGATGTTCCAGTGATACCTTAATGAAATTTGGAGTAGATTGGTTTCGTCGCTTGTGCGATGTTGTCACTGGTGCTAAATCTTGGATCTCAAATGATCTATCAAACCGCTAGGAATCCGTTTTGCTTTCTCAAAATGAACCACTGTCTACGAAAATGAAGCGATCAATATCTTGCAGGAACGATTTTCCTGACGACTATTTTCACTATGATAAAGTGTAGAAACTCGAATAGTTACTTTATATAAAAAATATTTATAACAATAACGGGAAAAGTGAAGTAATTTCGTAAATGTTTTCCGTAACGTAATAATCGAAAACTGTGTCGGAGTAACTAGAACATTTATTACTTGCTGTTTAAGCTATGTATGTATGTATATATGTACACATATTTGCATTAACGTATGTAAGTTTTGATGTAATATTTTAGTAAACCGTTTTGAATGATCTTGACTTAGTCATTGCCTGAAAGATTAGCGATAAAGGATTGACGAGATACATGTATGAATTTAAGTGAAGAAGAGGTATTTATTTAATTACTCGTAAATAACCGCACAGGTATTTTGTAGAATACATCAGGTGCAAGTTTAGATGGGATAATCGCCAAGGTTTTAATGAAAGCCATTACTTAACTATATTGTACCGTCAGAGCAAGTTGGGTTCGAGGACCTACGGAATTAGATTAACGGAGAGCTGGATTATTGCAAATGTCTCTAAATTAATACAATCTATATTTACCTTTTTTTATTAAAATGTACAATGCATGTATACCTTTTATAAGGAATTGAACCTGCACGTAACACTGTATTAAAAAGAGTTGTTCAAAATCCATTATGAATAATAAATTTGATTAACTATGAGTACATTATAGACGACATTTACAAACATATTATTACATATTTTGTGGGTATAGTCAGCGATCAAATATGTAATAGACAATTTTTTTTCTCTCTTAAGTTTTACTAAATTATTTGACAATAAAAGAATAAGTATATAGCTAGAAATAAATCCGTGTTAAATTCTGTAGAGCACATATTATAATATAGAATGGCAAAGTAAGCCTCAACATTTACAATTTCCTTCGAATTTACCATTACAAACACTTACATTACAGAACAGTTTTGAATGTAGAAATGTAATCATATGAATGAACGTAGAATATTAATTCCTCTTAAATTGTTGTAACCGCCTGCTTTGGCAATCAGTCTTTGGATTTCTGCCTGTATCTCGTTTGATGTACATATGTATATTACTTTAGATTTTATGAAAATTTGGATGTGAATAGTGTTTTACGTAACATCACGCCTGTAATCCCATAAGGGGTAGGCAGAAGAGTGTAGTACACCCCCACAATATACATGAATAGTGTTTTAAGGGTTTTAAAATAACTTCCTGCAGCTATTAATTTGATCCAATCCACATATTGATCATATATATTTATTGGAATGTATAAGCATTCTCAACATTTTGTGCATTACCTTAAAGCACTATTTCATATATAATAATAACAGACTTAACTCGTGCATACTAGCGGATAACGCCGCCTGTCTCCAGACAGTTTGGAGTAACTGTAAAACTATTTCTTATAATTTTTTTCAATATGCTTGTCTTATTTTAAATATTTATCTATATCTACCCCTGGAAATAAACTGTATTCGAAATTTGGATTTGTTCAAATTTATAAGTTATTTTTACGGTTGGATTAATGCGACGGCTACGATATTGAATTTAGATTAACTTAGTTTCTTTAATGTTAATTTTAATTGTTAGGGGACAGCAAAGGTATGGTGTTAAAGTCAATATTTTTAATTTCATTGCTAAAACTATTGGGATCAACATCCCCTTATTATTTTCCATGTTGCCTATTTCCATTCGGGTATTGGTAGATCGAGCTAATTATTGACATTATTACATAATACTATTATTATCTTGCTAATGAAAGACCCTCAAGTCAGTATTGTATAGGTACATGCAGAAATCTGCAACACGTTTATATTCTACTATAAAGGACAGGCCTCTGAATAGAGGGAGGACTACAGCATATATAGTGATATATGCTGTAGTCCTGTAGCTGTAGCCTGTAGCCTAGTGAGGCTACCACCATGAATTTCGATGTACAGAAATGTTCATCAGAATTTACCGTGAGCTGTCATCTATACAAGAACTGAACCGACTGTGTCTGTTGTTATTTAAGTTTACAGATCGTTTGGGATCCGCGACCGCATCAAGGCCACGAGTGCTTCGTCTTATAATAAGTGCTCGTTTATCTTTGACGTCGGCAACCCTTTTTACCTTTGACCCCTCGTTTAAAGGTCTTGAGATTTTCCACGTCCAACTACTTCAAAGCGACCTAACGTTTAGCTGTGTTTATATTATATTGTAACATAGCGTAATAATACATCTACCGATTAATAGTCTCAATTATAAGATTATTCTGTGTCTGTATAGAGTAGCATATTGCGGTATGGACGTTTTTCGCTTTTTATTCAAGAAGGAATGCCACATAAAACCTTTATCTGTTCCTTTCCCTATCTGTCTTGACCGGCCCCAAGCGGGTCCTTTACTTCAAGTAAGAAAAACGAAACACTATTACGAGCTTATGTAATCACGTACATTCGCTAGAAAATGTTTTGTATTTATTCAAAGAATTACACAAAGATCGTCCTTGTCGCTACTATTGTTTTACAGGTACTAAACTCAAGGACCAAAGTTATTTATAATCTACTCCCTCTATAGGCTATAAAGTGAATTTCTTTGGCAAACAACATCCAATTTAACAGGCAAGAGATGTAATTAGATGCGCAAATAACCAATTTGTAGCAATTTATTCTGGATGAAATGAAAAGCTATCTGTCTGTTGAACCGGTGCTTCCGAATTAGGTTTTCACCTAGTTCACCTAGGATAAATATTGGTATAATGAGATACAGGGTTTTAAGCCAACACAGGCCTGAGTGTAAAATTATTAGTATACCTTACGAGTATGTGTTTAGATATTTTGAACATAGTTTATCAGCTTTCTGGTCACCATAGCTTAGACCCTACCTAATTTGTGTTCAGATGCTGGTTGTTCGGCTTGTTCTAAGTAATTATTGTATGATTATTTAGAGGATTCGATAAAACTTTAGCAGATCGTAAAAACAACATACAACATGAATTCGACTTGTAATGGTCGATTTTAAATCAGGTTTAATTTAAATGTGATTGAAATTTTAAATAATAGGCGAAAAAAGTTTGTAAACAAAATAAATAAATTAGTTTCCGCAAGACGAAGAAATAAAAGATAATTCGAATGTTTAAATCGTACAAGAGCACATTTTGATAGAATTACCCAATCAACATATAAAGTGGCCAAGGAGTGCCGCTTTAAATCACAAAGATTAATGAATACCCCTGATTAGATGCAATAAAACCTTAATGTTCCGTTGGCATCGGTTCGGAATACTTGTGTACATCGTGATAAGACTTTTTATTCTCACTTTTATAAATCTACTAAAGAATTGAATTTATTATAACTCTCTAAGTGTACTTTATTGAAGCTGCTGTTGGATTGAGCTTTCGGCGAACAATGATGTCGTTAATACTCTTCCATTAATACATTTTCACGTGCCATTCATAGCAGAGTTGCAGCCAGTTGACTTATATGTGCCTATTTAACGTTGAAAGCGGCAAGCTCACCCGGTTGATTGTTCACTCGTTAATATGCATCATGCTCTCATTCTGCGTACAAAGGAGTATTATGCTATGATGCTTGTATGTTGCGTTTTATAAAAACCTCAAAATTGTTGTTTTTTTCAACTTGTTGCCTTTAGATATAAGCAAAAATAATATAACATGATCCAAATTAAAATTGTATTGGTGCACTCAAAGTCAAAGTAATATCTTGTTTTTCTCAAGGTGTAGAGCTTCGTTCAAAATAGAACAGATTCAATTGTGAAATGTCAAGGTTTAAAAGTTACGCTTTACTTAACCTAATTATATTTGACTCAGCCAATAGAAAACATTCTGCCAATTTAGTATTTTTGACAAACATAATTAATTATTTATTTTTAATTTTTCCCCTCTAGTGTAGTTTTCCTAACTTCGAAGTTATAACTCGTGGCGGTTATGAATAAAATTAACCTATTATCCGGGCTAAATTATAAGCTGTAATGTAGATGTCGAGAACCTCAACGATGAGTATGTACATACGAGTACGTCGTGCTAGCACAACGCGTAATTAATTACACATCTAGAATTCATGTAACCATGTTTATGAATTCAGTGTGTTTGAAATTAAACGCATGCGGTATAATAACACTGGTCGCTAAATTGTTTTGTTGGGGAGTTAAATGGAAATCAATGGCCTCTGTTCAATTTCAATCTCAAATCGTTATGAGTAAAGTCTAGTCGTCGCCTTGTCGGAATGAATAGATTCAATATCTCTGTATTGATTACGATATGTCAAGACTTAAGGGAACGCATCTGATAAATTGACGATTATCTTAAAATGGGCATTTTCTTGAATTTAAGGGTGCTCCATGGTAGACTATTTTAGTATAACATGCAGAAACGAGGAGGATACTGATATGCTGATATATTCAGACAGCTTGGGCTAATGTCGCGAGGAGAGGAATGTGGAGGGTGGCTATTACAAACTTCAGACGGTGGATCCAAATTTTATCTTCAAGAAGGCAAGTGCGTGCTTGTCCTTAATTTGAAGAAAAGGACAATGAACAATGGGGTAATAAATATATAATTAATCCAACAAAAGCGGAGCCTATGTATAATTCTTTAAATAGAAAAACGGCATAATTAAGCACGTAGACTTTTAAACGAATCGAAACAACGAGAGATAACAAATGTCAAGAGTTGTGTGATATTTTCTCTAATAAATAAATAGTGGTATTATGAAGAAGAAAAAAGAAAGAAAAAAGATTTATTCGTGATGATTATATGCAATGTAAAGTATAAATATGACAACAATGCTAAGTATAAAATAATGTGGATCATCACGAAATGAGCTCAGCTCAGCATCATGCTGACTGTTTGAGAAATTACAAGCACTGATCTTCCGCAAAGCTCACTCGGTGAATTCACGGCAACAGTACCCGAAAAGGGGCGAAATATCCAAGAAAGTCCTGAATAGTTATCCAAATTAGCGTGTAGATTTAAAGAATTCTAGATAAGCAAGAGTTTTATGATCCTCATATTTAGTGTATTGCTTCGATACAACTGTTAATAAGACATTTTCTTTACGTCTTAAAAAAGATATGCGAGGCAGCAGATTATTTATCTATATTTGGATTTTCTGTTATTATATGTTACTGATTTATGTATTGTTTCGTCGTTTGAATAGAGGCCGGGAGCAATAAAGCACCCAGATTTTATATCCCACGGATAATGTATCTCCCAACCAATTGTAATTTTGGATTAAGCAAAAATAATTGTATTGTATTTGCTAAATCCACGTTGGCTGACTCATTTGACACCAGATGAAACGAAATATAGGATTCGTTTATAATAGAGAAAGTGAAATTATGCGATACATGTTGTTTTCAAATTTATCACTACTAATGCATTTCAATATCAAATCATATTCGTCGATTTTGTTGCATTTGGATGTTACAATTTGTGTCTATCAGTATGCACTCCATATGTACCTATGATAGACGATAAGGTTACTTTACAGATATAATAATGGATCAAATTTCGATCTCGAGCGATCGTCCTTATAAATATCAATATGTAACAAAGCTAAAATGGTATGCGAACTTCTCACAGCTTAAGAGATTATCTTTTTTCACATTTTGTATCATCCATGTTCTTAAGTTCCACTTATTTTTACATTACATAACAATTTGTAAGGGTTCGCAATTAAATGCCTACTACTCGAGTTTACGCCCGAATATCTTGAAACCATCGTCATTCATTTATGTTTATGGTTAAGAACGTAAAAGGGTACGATTACATTCAAGTAGGGAAACATGGTTTTGTTATACTGCCTTTGTTTACAACATCTATAGTTGTTATGGCTCCGACATTGTTAGCAAATATCTTTGTGGAACTTCAGCTAGAAAGTACCTTGCTAGTTTAGTTGTCATGAGAATATAATAATCTTTGTTAAAGGAATTATTATATTAAGCCCTTACTAACTTACTTATGACCGTAATAAAAGTATTTTGTAAATGCTAAATAATTTAAATGTCAAATAGAATTTGCAGGTTGCCATATCACTAAGACCAGATCTGATCAGTCTTATGAAGTAGCATGTGTATACACTGGCTGTAGGTAATGACGAATGCTCGTGAACACATGATATGTTATTGACGGATTGTTATAAGTCCGAAGTATGCTGTAGGTATTGCCTATTGATAGAAAACCCGTCGGAGCCCTGATACGGATTAGAAAATCCTACAAATGGGTTGGCCTCTAACTGAAATCTCCGCCAATCCGCACAAGAGTAGCACGGTGGAATAGGCCTTAGGCTTCCCGCAATATCTTGCAATTGCAGTGGGAAGCAAAAAGTGTTACAGTCAACTATTTTAAGTAATCAAAGTTCTATACTTAAAGCCTTATACTATACGACAGTATTTATGCGACAGACCCTTTTATCAAGCGACGCTCTTTGCCTCTCACGCTATCCATCAACGCTGGTATCCCGGAACCTAATGAACATATTACGATCGTTAATGGGTCCTGATGTAATTATTTCGACACAGGATGGCACACTTGGTAGAAGCATTTTTAATTAATTCAACTAATTTAATATATAATATTGAAACCTGCCATATATACTTGCTTTTCTTAAAAAGAAACACGCTAGAATTGTATACTTTATGACGATTGTAAATAATTAAGTCATCGAGAGTATTGAGTTTGCTCTGCATCGTGACCAGTAAACTAAGTATTCTGAGAACGACGTTTTAACAAATTGCCTGCCAAGAAAATATTGAAACTCTTAATACAAAAATAATACTGGTTCTTCGTTGCTTTATGGTATCTAGCAGTGTCTCGATGTTGAAATAGTTAGTTCACTAATAAGTGTAGACCAGACAGACTTCCAAGTTCTGCCCAAGTGGGATATGGCTTGTGGTCCCAATGCAATAGTCGCTTATCTAACTGACTACATCTACCTAAGTTTTATTAGATGCTATTTTGAACAATGCATAGGGATTTGTGAACTTGCTTCATAATAAAATGATTTATGAATACGCAGGCGGTCCAACTGATGATGAGTGGTTATTATCGTCCATAGAAACTTGCAACATCAATTCGATATGTTGCTTGCTTTGTTGGAATAATTTTGATAACTAAGGTGAATAACTTTTGCCACCCGAAGAGTTGAAGAGATAATTCAAGTCCGAGACAAAAAACTACTTATAGTATATTTTAAATATAAAATATAAAACTATATAAATAAATACATAACTTAATTCTATTTCTAAGAATTAATAATCAGTACTAATACTTTATACAAATTGGGCTTGTTCACACGTAACAAAATGTCATAAATATTTCTGTTTTATCGTTGCGAGGAAACCGACACCAATCAGAACTCTGCATAATGCTCTTTAAGATGTGTGACGTGTGCTAAGCCGCGTGTGGCCAGCGTGACAGACTATCGACTTAAACCTTCTCATTACATAGTTATATAGTAGATAAATTATCAATTTTGATCGGCTACGGCTATGGCAGATAATAATAATATGCTCATTGCTCACATTCAATTATACATATATGTAGCAACTTTAATTTGGAAAAGTTAAAACTTACTAGACTTTAAGATGTAAAATAAAATACATGTACATATGTATTATATCATAAAAGTACGTTCAACTATATATTATATGCTTTAAAGCTTTTCACAAACCTGGCTTCGGGCGTACAGTTGTTTTAACGTCAGTATTTTTGCTGTGGGTTCGAAATAATAGATAAGTTGCTTTATCCCGAGTTACGGCCGTCCTACATATTCAGATATAGAAACTGTTCTGTATAATTGTCCGAAAAGCTTAGTATTTTGACAGTAACATCATACTTACACAAAGCTGATTTTTAATTTCGCTACTATTTATTTGCCACTGTTATTTATGGCTTAGGTAATTCAAATCGGCTTCCTTTTGTCTATAAATATATATTACCCCTTCCCTATTAACTGTTAAGTGTTACTATATGCTCACATTTACACTCCTTGCCGCATCTACTATATTATACAAGAATATCTGACTTTAAATTCCACTTTTCATTAGTTTAAGTATACATTCATTTCACTTTAGTTATCGTCGACCAAGAAGTTCTCAAGTGTGAAAGAAATGAGAAGCACTAAATAAGAATGAAGCTATTAAATTGGGCTATTTTATGTTAATAATATGAAAAGAAGCGAGTTCAGTGATCTAGTACTATTTATTAATTAATCTGGTCGTCGCCAATGTTGTTCTAATGTAGTGAATTAGTGATTTTTGTCCGGTTTAAACCAAATTAGGTGCTGCGGTTACAGTGGCTTCCATATGTTTGCGCGGTCAATATAATTATTTGACGATAGTAACAATGCGCTGTTTTTGCTGACGTGAAATGAAATAAACAGAAATAAATATTCCTAAGATGTACCTAATGCGTTCACTTAAGATTATTTTCTACATTTCTATTATTATTTTAAATACAAATAAAATGTATAGAACAGCTAATATAGTTACATATAACGCATAAGTTATTTGTATTGCTTCTTAATCAGGTTTAGTTTAGAAGAGAAAATTCCCCTTCTTCAACTGCTGGTAACAGCTGTTACTTTTTTTTTTTTAAATTTATATCATGGATTGAAATTTGTCGAATAAACAAGTTTAAGCTCCAGTTTACGAATACAGCCTTATAAAGAAGACATTCAATATACTATACTTTTTGAGGTTTATTTTAATGCTAATATGGAATGTAGATATTACGTTTCTATAAATTTATATTATGTACTAGCTGTGCTCGCGACTTCGTCCGCGTTTGAATTTAAGTATAATCTGAGAAGATTTATACAAACTTTCATTCCTTATTTTATCCCCTTAGCGGTGTAATTTATCAAAGTTAATACAACTAAGTTCAATTGGAATTAGATACCTTAGTTTCCAAACTATACTCGTAGTTTGAGCTCCACCTCTCAATTGTCGAATAGTCTTAATACTGCAGCTTATGCGGTTAAAAAACATTACTTTCTGATTACTTTGCTGTATTTAATTCGTTGAGTATTACATATTTAATTTATTAAAATCTTACCGTAGGGAAATTATGCGAATAACATTTTCTTTCATGATTGTTCTTTCTACGTATATTGAAACGGGACACATTTACTCTGCGACTAGATTATGTTCAATATCGGAACCTAAACAACACAGAAGTCATTAAAAGTCCAGAATACATTTTTCAATCAGTCCCAAATAAGATTGTACGGGAAAATACCAAGAGGACGCAAATAGGCTATTTTCTTTTTCTTAGTTAAAATAATTTGGTTACATATGAGAGAGATAAATGTACTCAAAATGATTAGACAGACGTGACACTGATAAATGACGCGACCAAGATACATCTGCTATTCACAAGAATAAGATAAGGCTTACGTTCACCTCAATGGAGGATTTAAATGCCTACAGTAATACGAATGTATTTGATATAGGTACAATTTGAGTTACATAACTAGAACTCATTATTGAGTTTAGTGACAAAGAATTTTTAAATAAGTAATTTCAGTACAATTTCATTTCAATTTCACTACGTAGTTACTTTTTTGATGATATACTAATCGAATTACTACTAATGTCATTATAGCTTTATTTTAAAAGTTATATGTTTTAACATTTTATTTTAGAAAAGAAATTTAAAAACACATTACTATACATTCGTGTTAAAGGTCCTTTTTACTAAGACGGAAAGTGAATTAAACGGGCGAAACATTTTAAAAAGAAAAGGTGATTAATACAATCGTGTACGATGCAAATGGCATGGGTTTCCAGTCGATTGTACATAAATAAGTATTAAAGTAATCCGGAGAGGCTAGTTCTAAATAAATGTTGTTTTTAGTGCAGTTCAATCGTATTTCGTAACGGGATATATTGTTGTATAACTAAACCTTTTTATTGCTAAAATTGGCGCACAAACTGTCAAAGCTCGAGCGGTTTTATATTTGTTTTATTCATATTTGATGTATCGCAATTGGTTGTCAAAGTAAACTTCGGAACAAAAATAAAAAAATGTGGCGTTATTTAGCAAAACAAATATAAAGTGTACTTTGCGGAAATATTGAATCGACGAACTATGAAGTCAGGATGTCGGAAATTCGTAATGTTTCGTTATTTGTCGCAATTTGTTACGGTTGATCTACTAAGGGTGTTTAAATTAATGAGCGAGAAGGTTGATTAGTAATAACCGTCAAATTAAATTTGTTAACTAAAGATGTTACTTTTTATGAGGGCTTTCTGGATTGTCGATTAAAACAATCGTATAATTGTTCCTTACTTTTGAAATAACTCAAAATTACCTTTTCACTTATATCGGAAAATAATAATGAAGCTAAGTGCACCCAAAGGGTGGGTGGCCTAAAGGCACCATCAAAATGTATTGTAAAATGTGGTGTGTTACCGTAAAAATGTAATGAAAGATAGGAAAATATTTTATGCTGCACCCGATGGAAGTACAGTAATATCTTGTAATGTACATTTACAGTTCAGATAGTAATATTGCTCCTAGACCTAAACTGAATGTTACTGAAAAATGCATTTTAGTTGACTGCCTTTGTGCTGTTTGCTCCCATAACCTGTTTTTAAAATCAATTTAAACTATGCTTTGTGAGATTAGTCTCAAATGCCGTGTCTTAGAGAGAGATTATATTTGTCACATACTAATTAATAAAACGTGTTCGGAAGTTACAATTCTAAGATGGCTGACACGTTAGGTGCCTGATCGCTGGGTGATCTCCCCATTTTTCGTTATTTGCGACAGTTTTTTGCGGACATTCATTTGGCGACAATTTTAGTCATTACTCAAGCTCGCATCGAGTGGACCGTAAGCGGAGTCGCTAAAGTAAACCGACATGGATACAATAAATTACATATTTTTATGAAATATTATTCATTATTTTGTGCGCAATATCGTGAATGTGTTGATTATTATTTTAGTTGTACGAACTGATGTGTGAGACCTTATCAGAACTGCCGGTTGTATTACTATGATTGTTGGGATATTCAGCTTTTATTATGTCTACGCGTAAAGAATACTACCAAAATACTACCAAAGAACACGTACTTACATTTACGATTGGAGGTTGAGGACTATGTTGCTTAAATGATAATATACTATGTAAAGTGTACGCTTATTATGATTCGGTTTGTAAATCATTTAACTAACAAGTTATTCTAAACAACCGAACGATTTCATAGTCTTAATGTCTTAACAAAAGTTCCTTCATCAACAGTGAAGTAAATGGGTCTTCAACGTTTGTAGTTCAATTTGTTTTAAATATCTTATCAAAATTCTAATTGGAATAATAAAATTTAATAAATTTCAAATGTGAAAACCGAAGGACATTCAATAAACAAATTCAGATGTGCCTACACAGTATTTAATGAAATAACGAATTGGACGGTCTCGGATGGTATTTAGTTCTTTTGTACATAAACTTGTAAGGGTGAGTTCGGCTCAAAGTGGCTTTGGCAAATTGATTTTATGTGTATAGCCGACTTAGCCCGCTCCTGTATTGGCGGCCGTGCCCCGGGAATACTTCGACATTACTGAAACTGTTTGTTTTTGGATAAAGCATTTACCTACAGTGTGTAAAATAATTCTGTATTCTATTCTGGTATAGTTTAAAGTTAGTAATTCTGTTTACTTACGTGTAGTAATTGTCATTAACATATAAAATAAACAAATAACAAAGTACAATATGTTTTAGTCTTACACATATTGTTAGAAGGATAATGTAACGGCTATATTTTGGAAGAATTAGTTGGTCGTAAAATCGATTTTACAAGCTTGCTTTATATGTATAAACAAGAAATAATAAATATTATTTTTAACTTGCGTACCAGTGGGGTCTTTCTGTTTGCACGCTTGTAGTATAATTGACCGATAATCTAGCTTATTCTGTTTAGTAAGCACGGGTATATGGCTGCAGTCTTTTTCTTTGCCTTCCATTACTGAACACGGGTCTCTGGGGCACCGCAGTTCTGGAGCATTCTTCACTTTGCTCCTCCAGTGCGCATTGTTGGAGAACCCGATTAGTGGCCAGGTCCTCAGTTCAATATTTTTACCGTCAAAGTTTAAGGATTGTTATCTAATAGTAATGTTGCATTGTTTCGTATTATTATTATTGTAAAGCATCCAATCGAGCAGATTATTGGATAAAATTAGATCACCTGCATCAATTAATTAACACAATTCGATGTAGAAGCGTCCGCGTTGACGCGTTACGTGCGTATTATTACGGTTTAACGCTATTGGTTAATTCATCTGAATCAGAGTTATTAATAGATAATTTTGTTAATGCTTAATCTGGAGTTCTATCTCTAAATACATATACATACATACGTAAGTAATAATTCATAACTATAAACATTTAGTTAATAATATGGCGTGTATGAACATCTTATATACCTTTCTTTTGATGAAGTCATCTCAAAACCAACGACTCACCATTAACGGTCGACGTCACGGTTAACGGCGAAGCGGGTTCTAAGTACGATTCCTGGCAGGCCGGATATTGTAATAATAAATTTCATTAGATTTATAAGAAATCCGAATATAGGACTATTGTTATTATTAAATAGCCAAAGGTGTAGCGGTTGCATATTAAACTGAAACTTAGGTTGATAAAATGCTCAAATTGTCTGAAAATAATCTTTTATAAAATGAAAGCGAAGTGTCAAAAATGAAGAGTACCTAAGTCTTATCTATATTATTATTTTTAAGTATTTTAAACGTTTCTCTCATATAAACTGTGGAACGTCAGGTAAACGGGAATTGTTCGGAGCGTCTGGGGCGGATGGTAAGGTCGGCGAGTTAATCTAGTTTGTTGGGAGCGCGGACGGAGGGTGCTCGACTCGACGAAGCGGCCCAGCGCCCCAGTAAATAGCCGCACATTTCTTCTCGTGGCCACTTCACTCGACGGCCGATATCGACCGACGCTTTCCACCTTTATGGGACAAGCATCGGAAAACCTATGTTCTCATGTTTTCACGTTCTGTTACAACGATCCATTATTTCGCTGTAAAGTAGCGATTTATCTTCCCAATTTAAAATTTGTTGTTCTGTTGCAATCTCTACGTGGTGTAAAACAAAGTCGTTTCCTGTCGTTCTACGCTTAATTCTTTCAAAGTACACAACGGATCTTAATGCGGTTTTCATCAATAGACAGAGTGATTCAAGAGGAAGGTTTATATGTATGATCGGTGCAAAGTAACTCTGTTTGTCTTTCTGTCTGTTACGCTTTCACGACCAAACAGCTTGGCCGATTGTAATGAAATTTGGAATGGGAATAGTATGAAGCCTGGGAATGAATATAGGATATTTTGTATCTAGATATTCTTATGAGTTTGAAATCTACGCTGTTAACATCGCAGGGCTCAGCTAGTCTAATATATATGACTTAAAAGTCCTCTATTCTAAAGACAATATTACTCATTACAGTTTTGTTCTGTTCGTATACTCTACACGTAATTAAATAACATTTGAATTAATAATATGAAAAAATCATATTTTATATTTAAACTATTTGTTACCCTTGTTTTTGTTCAATAGAATTTAATTTGTGCACACGACATATATCCATCTATGGCGTTTATTTAATTACAACGATTTCTCCCGTGGAAATAAGTTATTTTTCCGACAAAACAGTAGCGTCCATCACTGTCCATCCCTTCCTCTACCACTATAGCAAAACACATCGATCCGTTACTCCGTTTTAAAGTGATAGAAGGACAAACAAACAGACAAACAAACTCGTTTTAGTAATCAAACATTTATACTATTACTACAAATATTGCACATTCAACAAAGTTAAGATTCTAATGTTATAAAACTTGAGAAAAACGGTGAACCATTGAATCTTAAGGAACGAACATTGTAAGCATTAACTACATATGTATCTATCATATTTTGTTACAAAATATAATACGAAACTTTGAGATGTTTGATTGATCGAGAATCTGATTTTGCATTTTTTAAGTATAATGTTGAGTGAAACAAAATTGTTAAACTTTTATCCGATCTTTATTAAGGTCATTCATTATATAACGATAATAACGACGTCGCTTTTTATAAAAATCGATATGTTAAGATCTATAGACAGTAATAGAATGTTTCTCCAAATATTGGATTGGACATATGAATGCCTAATATTCTTATTAGAATTTATATTTTTGAATCAAAATAAATACTACTAACCAACTAATATTTTCATTAACCATAACATTAACATGCTCACCAGTATTCCTATTAGCAGCTATTTCAAACTAAACTTATTCTCGCTGACAGTACCATTTTGCAGAAATTGTCTTTGCTACTGTCTTCACATAAGAAATATTCATAAAAAGACTGATAAAATAACAAAGCAACTTTGACGTTATTGTTAATGTAACATCGTAATTTTAACAATAACCTAATGTTCCTCATTATCACATTATTAAATTGGTTATTATGACGACCATTTGTATTTTAAGCTGAAAGCTGTAGTTGTTGGTTACACTTTTATTCACTAGAACAATTACTAGAAGTAATAAACTCAAACCTCCGGAATGGCTGCAACACGTGAGTGACAGACGTCGCAAGTCTTCTTGCGAAAAATATCCCTTCTAATACATTTCTTCAGAAACGATCTATTGATAATGTTCATAACAGTCATTCTTGAGCTGTATATACTTAATTAGAGGGAGGCGAGATAGCTTCCAACTATCAAACAGATTAAAAATTAAATATTAAATTCTCAAGTGACAAGTGGCAAAAAAGAATGCCACATGTCATTTGTAAACATTAAAATTTCCTAACCTTCAAACGAATATCTTTCCTTTCTCACTCTCTCTCAATCGCTCTCTCCCTCTATTTGGACAAAACCGACCCACATTTTCGTGTCGTTTCATCCGTAAAAATTTTACCCTCATGCGCGCAAAGAAGTTTCACTTCACAAACAAACACAGTGAAACAAATAATCAACATAAATTGTTGATTATTTGTTCGCATAATTTAACATTATCAGCAAAATACCATAACTATTTGAACACTTGTATTCTTGGTATATAATTGAATCACTATTTACTCTTCCGTCTTAATGAATGAAACGCGAACCTTTCTCTAATTGAAAAGGTTAATTAGTGGCTATTATAATAATCATGGCCCTGTAAATGAACTACTGATAGCGAATTAGGGTCACCGTGCTTATTGTAATACTTATTAAGAATCATTATGAGAAATTCGTAAGTAAAACATCGTTCGTTCATAAAAACTCATAAAGTATTATTACTAACATTTTTGCGAATAATCGACCGTCGATGTAATCGAATTTGCAATTCTTATCAGCTATTTTACATTCTAATTGAATTTTACGAGTCAGCGAAAGAATTGAATCAGTTATTTTGATTAGAACAAACAATAAAAGTTGAGATCCGAAAAACGGAATATTTAAAAGCGTTTGATCAAAGAACACTTATTAATGCGAATAAAAAATAATTATTATTTAACTAATAAATTTTGGGTAAAAAAGGTACGGACTAGGCTAGACTAGTTCGTAACGGTATAACTTTTAGTATGTATTATATAATTAGTATTCAACTTTTATAATGAATTTATAAAACTATTGGAATCAGAAAGTTATATTTTTGTGTAGTTGTAATAAGGTGCGAGTTTTTGTCATATTTGAAAAAAAGTTCAAAACTTCACTGAAAATGCGGACCATTATGAAATTAATAGTCACAAAAACATGAGTATTTGAAATAAAATATTCAACATTAAAGTCAGTGCGAACTTCATTATCTCAAAACTTCAGATATTTGCTTTAATGTTACGCTGGTAATTAATAGTATGTTGGGAGTAGTGAAACACATTAGGTATAGAGATAAGCTAACGACGAAGAGCAACTAATTTGTGTGTTGCGGGAAAGCTAAAGCTACCGAGATTTAGCGCCCGGTGGCCATTGAGACAGCGACGACAGTTGAGACTAGCTCACACTGTGCACATTCAGCTTCGTCGAATTATCAAGTTTTCGAATTTACAACATTTCTTTACTCACTCATACAATGTCAGAGCAAAGTATTGCTATTACCCCTATGGTTATTAATAGAGATGGAAATGATAAGAAAATGTCAATAGCGCCTGTGTACTCTAATAATGATTAGAAACTAGACTTTTTGTTCCTATCTTGTTCTGCAATTGTTGTTTATTTGTTTGTACGTCTATCGAAGTTATTATTACACAAGGTTAAGTAAATGTTAGATGGTTACAGTATCCGTTGGTTGTTACTCTGTAATAATACTAATATTCAAATTTGCGAGGCGGGTTAAAATTTTAGGAAAACTTTTCAAAATAATAATGTTGTCATTGTTATCTTTTTATGCTAAAGTACATATTTTGTATTCCTGATTAATGAATTTCATGTGTTTGGTTGGTTTTTGCGCAATATTAAAATAGGTTTACCTTCCTAGATACTCATTAATAACCTTGCAACTGCATTCACTTATACTGCGTTCACTTTTTACATGAATGTGACCAGAAATGTAGAATGCCAATAAATATTTCGTGAATCTTTCTTAAAACTGGTATTTTTAGCAGAAGATATTAACTATAATTAATCAGATGTGTTTCGTGACAGATCTCATCACTCAGATCTCTCACTGCGAAAAAACAAAAAAAAAATTAATAATGTCGGCGATCTATGATCTACAAAGAAAAAAAATCTATTACATTTGCGTAAAAATCGGAAAAGTATTTATTTTTATTTATATATGTGACATAGTCATAAGAACACCAATCCGAATATTCTTAATTTATAATTGGGTACATTTTTTGTCTCACGTGCCAGGCACTATCGAATTCTCTCACTCTCATTGAATGGAGTACCGAACCTTGTACTAAACTTTCGTTTACAGGAGCGTTCTTCTATTCGCTCCAACTCACTGCGAATTTTAATTGTTGTATAGTTTATAACGATTGGAAAAAAATATTGTCATCTTTTAAAAGTAATAAATTCTAGTTTATTTTAAAAGTAATAACAATAAATACGTAGACAAATAAGTAGTGCATAAATATATTTTGTTATATTTTTCGTGGGAGTGAACTGTACTAGCGTTCCTTAAAATGATCCTCCTCTGATTATGATATCTATATTATAATAAGGGAGATAACAGTAGTTGATGTCAGTTCTCCTACGGCAGACATCGCGATTTATTCATTATGTTATACTGCCATTTATGTAGTCGGCTCCCCAAGAGACCACGGCGCTACGTTCAATCACTGAGATGAAACTTTCATCTTCAAATAGAATAACATTTTTCCACGGCTTTTCTCTGTACCAACTATATTAATGTAAAATTTATATAGTCATATTGTAATATTATTTGTATGATAAGATTTTTCATAGAGATAATCCCGTGGCTGAGTGACTTGAATTGTAATAATAAAAATGTCTTGTGTGACAATACAACACTAAAGAGATAACATTAGGTGCAATATATGTATTATGAACCTGTATTAAAATTGGTCTGGAGATTGCACTTTCGCCAGGGTAATTTCGATAATCTTACGTCGTGAAAGTGATAGTCATTAACTTCGGAAACAACTTATAAAATAATTATAAACTGATACTTAGGAGTGAAAAAGTAAAGTATCTGGAAGTTATTTTCAAAAAGCGTTCAATCTGCAATCAAAACCTTCGTGCAGTGAGAAACAGGCCCCCTTTCCTATAAGGGCGATTGTACTCTCTTATTAACGAAAATAGTAAGATGAAACGTCGTTGCAAAGCTCGTCTCTAACAAGCTGGTATCAGACCAATAACTTCCTATGCTAGTGTCTTCTTTTCACTCACGAACACAATAACACGCTCCAAGTAATACAATACCTATTTATGTCCACATTGAAGCCTAAAGTAGATCTCCACCGTGATCTCCAGCTAGAATCAATAGATTAGTTCTTCAAGAAGTAAGAGAAGTGTTACTACGAGAGGAACGATTTCCATCCAAATGACCTCGTTTGGAAAGCAGTCAATTACCCCCAGCGTCCTGTGGACGTATTAACTCCTTTTTAACCGACTTCAAAAAAGGAGGAGGTTCTCAATTCATCTGTATTTTTTACTCTCTTTGTCTCTTCTCCGGAGCTTATGGCTGACACCGACCGAGTTTTCCCTTTGAAGTCGGTTTTTTATTTTTTGTTAAAAGTTTTGTTTATAGCATATTGAGACACATCTCAGATGATTCCGATGACAACGTCACACATGAAATTATAATCGGCGATTCGCTGTTTAATTCCAGTAGAACTACTCCGGATTGGCAGGTGAATTAGTAGAGGCCACACGCGTCAGCAGCGAGTGTCAATGAAAACAAATAGAAAATAAATAGATCTCGACAAAAATATATTCAAAATAAAAGCGATTTTGTTGACTGCGTAACTTGATCTGTCTTCCTTTATGTCCATGATTTATTATTTTCCCTTTGGAGTCACAGCTCCAGTCTGTACAACAATTGTCAGTCCGCTTTATTCGACAAAGTTGAGAAGTAAGTCAAGAATTAATTTTAGTAAATTCAATTCTATTGAAGTAACTGTAGAGAAATTCAGTAAATGTTACAATAGCAGCGACAATGCTTTCAACAGTATGCTTAGCATTGTGAGATATGAGCATTTCCTTTTGGACTAGTGAGAATTGTCTTTAATTTAAAATATGTAGGTAATTTTATGTGATAACTCTTATGGATATGGAATTATATGAGAAAGACTAAAAAATGGTGTACTTTAAATCGACGACGATTGGTAACTAGAGTTTAACGCGATACTAATTATACTGTTAAATACACTGATACTTGAATATAATTTTTAAATTATGGCTAGGAAAGAATTACCATTTAATTTGGATACGTCGAGTTTGTCATTTGTAGTTAAGCAGAAAAGTTTAGTGAAATATTCGTCAAGTCGAGGTATCGTAGGATACTTTGAATAATTGTTACTTATTTAACTAATTTCTAACGGTATGTTCTCTCACAACTCTTGTGGGTTACATTTTAATACCTTGGAATACATCATTTTACAAATTACACAGTCTCCTAGATTTTTTCCAATGTGATGATATCACCCTTAATTTTGAGAACGTTAACAATCGCACTCTCATTGGAAATAAATATAGTCACATTTAGAGTTTCCTCTATAGCGGTCGTTTTTTTATGTTTTTGTATACTCGTAAAACAGTAAAATGGTGAATGTTAAGGTTTAATGGTTAATGAGAAATTGACCGAGAAATCTGTGTGTGAGTAAATAGGAATAGTTCTATGAATCTTTTCTCGGAGGACCTAGGACGTAACCTAAGTTTAGCGTACTTTCCATTTACCGTTTAGGTATAAGTAAGTAGATTTTTTTAATGACACATCATACGATAATTGTTCAAGTCTGGTTGCTAGAATGTGAAATTAGTCAGCTAATATTGATGTGGCATAGGTTGTGCGGAGTTTTGAAAGTTAATTAGTTTATAGATGAAGAAGGAGAACATGGGAATGCAAGACGAGCGTGCGTCCATTAAAGCACTGCGGAGGACGCTGGTGATTGATGAAGCCAATTCGCCACTTGTCCGGCCGCTCACTGCCGCGCCCCGCCACCCTCCCCAACATCGTTACACCGCTCGGGCTAGTCAATTCCACAATGCTTTCCTTTGCAGTAGAAATTGAATTTATTTTCTGAAGCGTCACAGATTTGTACTTTATAACTGCAGAACTTTTATTCATGTAATGTAACATTTTTTTGCTTCATTGACATGAAACCCCTGCCTGACTTTAATTATTGTATAACCTCGATGTTTTGATAATTAAAATTAAAATTTAATTAGTTCCACTTGCTATGTATGCAGTGAAGCGTTCTTTAATTATATTACAACTTGCAAATGTTGACTTTGACTTTTAAGTTCTACATGTGAATAAAAGCAGATGTAACTGTTATTTTTCCAGCCCCTAAGCAGTAACTTTGTATATATGCAAATAAATAAACGAGAATTGTATAATGAAATAAAGATGGTGACACAGATGTTACAGGAAGAGAGAGCGTTTGTCTTCTAATGAAACCAAGGTTGCTAGTAAAAGGTCTGTTGGTATTTATCAATTAAGTTTCCTCAAATAAATTCTGCTCTCACATTAATTAATTAACACTTTGTGAACACCTGCGCGAAGAAATACATGAGTTAGATAATCCAAGTTCGTATCTACGTTCTTGAACGAATGGAACTTGGTTGAATAAATTGGTGTGCTCGTAATAATAACATTTGTTGAGACGTAAATACAATACAATGGGATGAAAAAACTTTTAGCAAAAAAATAAAAACCGACTTCAAATAGAAAACTATTCTAAAATAAATTAATATGCACTAAAAAGTAAACAACTTATACATGGTCCAATCTTGTTATCCTTGGAGT
>DWDX01000385.1:0-28085 GCA_018245675.1 Agara michaeli
TAACTGGTGAAATGTGGGGGTGTACTACACTCCTCTGCCTACCCCTTAGGGGATTACAGGCGTGATGTTACGTTATCTTTATTTTCTAAAATTACGTTTCAATTACAAATTATTTTGATTTTAAATTCATAATATTTTCGCTAGATTCGATGTTAAGTAGTGCAATATACACAACACAACTGATAAAACATTTGTTTCTAATTCAAATTTTCTCACTCGAAATTGATGCATAAGTCACTGTTATGAAATAAATGTTTCCGCGTCTTAGTTGTTCCATTTATGGAAAGCAAAAAAGTAGATAACGTTTTAGCTAATTACAATAATTTAACAATAAATCAGTCATTTTATACCAAATTGAATAAAAACAAGCAAAAGAGAAATAAACTCGAGCATATAACATTTAAAGCGATGTGGTAATTGTTTGACTAACACATTTTTTCTGAAAACTACATATTATAGAACAGTGCAGTTAAAAACGCCATGGTACATTTCATTTATTTATATGGACTATGTGCCTAACTGCTGTTCAGCGATGTTCAGATGAGACACCCAAAACTTTGATTTTTTTGTTCTGTTTTAAATATCTTTGCATATATCCGTTAAAATTGTCATTCTCAATAGTTCCCTTTGATTGTAACCAATTACGATAGCTTCGTACATTTTAATGGCCACTCCAATTAGCGTGTGTTATTATTAAATGTAATAAAATAAAAAATGTTTTATTTTCCGGTTTGCAAAGTGGATGTCGGATTATGTTCTCATAGAGAGGTTCTCAATTTAATTGTCCTGGATGACAACAATTGTTTAACATTGAATAACATTATATTATAATTCATAATATATAACGATGAAGGAAAACATCGTGAAGAACCTGCCCGCATTAGAGTATGATATTATGTATATAATGTTCTCTTAGGTGTTTAAAGGCCAGGCGCACTTGGCCAGCGTGGCAGACCATGCCATTCAAACCTGCTCACTATTAGAGGAAGACTTTTGTGAAGTAATGGAATAACAAATAAAAGAATTTGGCTAAAGTAAAGTATCATAACACACAAATACATACGTTCAGTTTTAATTTAAAGTTCTTAAATTCATATTTCTTAAGTACCTTCCATGATAAAATTCTTCTACATTCTCTGTTCATTTAATTTTAGTATCTACTTCGAATTTGTTTACATACTCTATTCATAGCGAGCTAACACTCTCTAAGACGTGTAGACACGTAAGAAGCACTACTATATTTTTCTACGAACAGTCACTTTCTATGCAATCTTTTCAATTCCACCATTTTCAACAGCTCGTATGTAGTATTGCGGATTTGCAAGGCCCTTTCAAGAATGTAAACTAGTAACAAATTCTGTTCATTTTAATTTGGTTTCTTAGTCATTAAATTATTTCATCAGGACGATATGTAATTTTATCTGCATTCATCCTTTGTGCTGCGGTATTGTAAACGTCGAGTAGACGTATGAGATTTTTAATTTTCTTCACGCGATGTTCAGATATTTTCAGATTTTTAGTTGTTTTCAGTGCACATTCGTTCAAAATATTTTATAGTAAGATGCCAATAACTTCGTAGACGTAGGTATGTCACTAATATCACCCGTGTTCTAAAGGCTTCTAGACCAAATGAAAATAATTTCACGTCTAATTTACGAAATCGAAACTTGCGAAATTTTCTAAATTTTTCAATGTAGAGTTAAGCTAATTTGTAAAAATATTTCACAACATGCTGAATGATTACGTTAGGAGGGTAAGGACTTTTTATTTGTTTACAAATGTTAACCCTTTCGCGTGTATTGATTGTAGTGTAACTAAGAAATGATTTGTTAATAATGTAAAACAATTGGTGTAATCGTAAAGGGTACCGTCGTCATTTCCTCAAGTTTATCTCCCAGTAATTGTCATTATACACGTTCAATTAGTCGCGTACACTCAATGTCGATATAAATGTAATTAGAATGGGTAGCGTTTTTTACCAATGCATGAACTTCGCGAACAATGAAATGTCGGCCTACTATAGAGTTCTTTCAATGTCGTGTAAAAGCGTATTAGTTAATTTTATGGTATAAACAACGTAGCAGTATATTAGTGTCCGAAGAATCGTAAATGTAACACGCAAGGCGAAACAAAGTGCGTGTAAGGCACTCGTTCTACTGTCAGTGGGTGTCCTATAAAATATGCCCTATAAAGGTTTGTTTGTTTCATAAGAATCTTTAGTCTCTGTGCTGTAAAATAAGCTTTTTTTAATACGCAAACTAAACGACTTCGATATAATTCTTGATTTTCGTTTACGTGTTACTTACTACATTAACGTAGTAGTTGTGCAGGCACATTGCTATAAGACCTTTTAACAAAAAAATGAAACCGCCGAAAAAACTTCAAAGCAATTATTTTTTAAATTATTATGGGACCAACTTCGAAATATACCCCGTTCAAAAAAAAAGCATTATAAAAATCGGAATACCCTGTAAGAAGTTATGCGTGGTTATTGGTAGTCATTGATGGGATTGAGTACCTCTTTTTTCGTCAGTAAAAAGAGGATTATGTAGTCACTTATAGAACCAGTTTCGTAGTTTGTTAGTCAGTCAAGTACAGTTTTTAGCGTGTAACGTAATCGTCAGCGATGGCTGAAGTCCTTTATGTCGCCAACCGAACCTAGAAACGGAAATAATTATATTGACTTGGGGTTTACTTAACTCAGAGCCGACTTCTGCTAAAATTATTTGTGTAAACTTCTATTTAACGCCATTTGTATTACAGCCCGTTGTGAAATGTGTACTAGAATGATGATAAATAGTTGTAATATGAAATGCCCATATTCTCGCTCTAAATTTATACGGTTATTTTTTCTTTTGAAGTAATGGCGCCACACTGCTTATCCGTGCACAAATCTTCTTTTACTGTTTTTTTATTGTTCGCCATAGACTTATAAATATGTAACGAAATTACATAGTTATAAAAGTTACCAAAGGTTTATTGGTACACTGTTAAATAAAGGGGGTGATTCGTATGGTTTATTTAGTAAGTACAATTTTTACAACAAAACTAGGGACAAAATCGTGTCTCGTGTTTTTGTCGATAATCTGCTATATCTTATGCTTTAAGTACTTTATTTTATTTAAAAATAGAGATTTCAGATTGTGATGAACGTATTAAAGACCATTGAAGAGAAAGAGAAAACAATACAAAATATCTAGGAATTGTTTAGTTAATTCATAACCGTTAGGATATTCCGATCTCTCCGTTACACAGTGATTTCTCTAATTATTGCGCGCGAACCGCCCGTTCCCACACAGAATTGATTCCATTGAATGCTTGTAACGACTCGCGAGTTTCTCATCAGCCCATTGTAATCATATTTACGTGGGAAACCGATGTATCTACGGTCACGGGTAGAAAAACTGCATAGCTGTATCGCACGCCATGAATCAAGTATCTATGTCATCTGTCATTACATACGCGATTCGTTTCAGTGTTTGAACACCGTGAAAGTCACGAGATGTTTTTTTTTGTGCATATACAATGTTTGTCATGAATAAGGATAAGTTTCAAACAATGCAATATTGAATGATGTATTTGTATATTAGCGATCTTTTAATTGTTAGCTGTTAGTGATTTTTGTATATTTGAGTTGGATATGCAAAAATGTACTACAACCAGAAATATGATATATGAATTAAAGCATTGCAGACGAGTGAAAGCATTAGTTTGCAGGAGCTGCAGAATTTGAATAGTAATCCGAGGATCAGCAAACGCGTTGGTAAGTCAAAAATATTATCCTACTTACCTCGTGAAATAAACCTAACTTAAGCATAGCATTTTCTATCTATGTTCAAAATGTGACACAGATTATGTGAAATATACATACTTGGGTACTTGAGTTTTCACCCGATTTGGCATAAGCCCACGTCAGAGCATCGAACTGAGATTTTCTCGTGCAACTGAGTTCTCGGTAAGCCGTATAGCCTCTATATTCTTATTTCGCAGGTATGCAAGAAAGGCTGCAATTTATCGTATCATATGCAATTTATGTTGTACTTACGTACCTATTTTATTACACTCAGACACAGAACAACTAAATGCACTCATCACAAAAATGTTTCTTTCGGGTGAGAATGGAATCCATGTCCTCCGGTGTAGCAGTCAGGGTCTCTAACCGCTAGGCCAAGAGTACAGACAATTGTACAATACATTGTAAGTTTTTTGCATCATCGCATTGATAAAGGTGTGTAACGCTTACATAAAAACAGCGTTTCGATAGCACTTGCAAAATTCCATACACTAGTGCAGTGTCCATATTATCACGAATACCACTAACTGTCCATTGCTTAAAAAATAAACGCAAAAAAATTGATTACCGTATTATTCAGTATTGTATTAGCTTGAAATCGAAGAAAATATATAAACAGCTTATTTCATAAATCAACCGCTAAAATAGTGAAATGATGGTTGAAGGTAGTAAATTAGTTAGATTTCAGCGCCAAGTCGCAGGTAATAAATATTGATATACAAATTGGTTGCTGCAATTGCAAGATATCGGATTGCTCGAGTTTTCATTTTTAAGACTTGCGTCACACTTTATCAATGCATAAATTTATAATCAAGAAATATATAACGTATTTGTAATAAATATTATTGCACATTGATATTTATTTAGTAATTAGAAATTTACTTAAGACCACTTTAGAAAATAATAATCCCAGTCGTTTACTACAGTATACAAATAACTCTGCCGCGAAATACATTTAAATACTCTGTATTTTAGTTAATATTCGAATAGCAGCTAGAAAATACCATTTCATTTAATAAATATAATACATAAATGGAGGATAAAATTCAACGTTGGAGTTTTAAATAAAGGTAAAAAAGCTTTCGGTTTGTGATTGAAACTTTAAATTTCATTCGCTAACATACGTTTCTCATATTGTACATATCTAATAGACGCTGAATAGTTCCATGATCATTATTGCACAGCTCATTGATAGAAGAAAACAAAAGAAAACTACCTTTTGTGTCTTAAGAAATTTCTGCATTTATTGTGAAAGTGCATCTCAGGGGTAGCTAACGATGCCCTTATTATTGACGGGTTTCTAGACCCTCAGCACACTTTTACTTAGCCTTTTCTACTATTGTTTCTTGTAAATAAATCGTAGCGTATCGTTTAGTGTCAACGACCTAATGACAGTTGAATTAGCAATCTGTGCTCCGGAATAGTCTTCTAGCCGCTACCTCATAATCATAACTAGTCAATATTTTGTTAATGAATTAGAATCAGAGAAAGAGATGAAATCAGTGATGATAATTATAACGATGGCGTTGTTGTTGTTGTTTTTGGTAGTACTGTTGTTGTTGTTGATGATGATGATGTGATGATGGTTTAATGAGATAGCATTACTCCGTTGATTTTATAAGACAAAGTTGCATATAGAGGAACAAAACTATAGCGTTGTCATTTAACGACATTCTAAGTCGAACCATGTTTAGCAAAGACTTCACTATAGCCAAATTTTGATGCAATGTAAGCAAGCAAAGCCGCGGGCAGTGCCCGGTGAATACATTACACACAATTGTGCCGAGTTGTTCCAGCTTACGTCTTTACCGAGCGTCTGGGGACGTCAAAGGACAAAGGGATAGCTTGAGGATGTTCAAGTATAACTCGTACGTATATCCTTGTGTTCCTGTCTGTAATAACGAGATGCGCCTTCTTTATTCACATTCCATGTAGTTCGAAATAAATCCTGTTGACAATGTTTATTGGTAAAAATAAATAATATTTCAAAAGTATTTCAATATTTAAAAACTTGCAATAAATTAGAATCAAAGGAGACACTGGTTATATCAACAAAAGATGATATCTTTATTTTTTTTTATTATTAATTATAATATTATAATTGGTATATTCACTGTATGGTATTGTTCAACCATTGGGATCGGTAACTTATTAACAATTACTACTACGACTAATTTTGTAGAGGTATTTATTTATTGAAGAATCGACTTGATTTGGTGATATATGTACGTCATAAAAATATCCTATAAGGTTTTTTATTCCATTGTACCGAAGAGTTTATACTTATGTTTAAAGAAGTATTTCATTTTCTAAAATATTTGCGGTATATTTTACTTTAAATTGTAGCTAGAAAATACAATTGCGCTAAGCTTCACATCATTAAATACTCGCTCCGATCAAAGGCATCGAATAGACGATTTATTCGCGATAACAGCCTCATTAGTCACGAATATTTCCTTTATCGTTTGTCTTAAACATTTATTGATCGTTTGTTGGTAAATATGAGTCAATGTGACTCACTGGGGTCCCCTACAGTAGGGTCGACTTTCAAGATTTACATATTAACGCATTTTATATTCCATAACCTTTAAAATATTTTTTCCCGCGGTTTTAGAGTTAAAAAAGAATGCCACTATGTATCCGGGATACTTACGTGTTAAAACGCGAACTTCTTTTTGCTTTATTTGATGTCTGGTCATGTTTTTAATGTAAGCGTGTTTGTCGTTAATATATCCATCGGTTTAATAAAAGTCGCTTGCATTAAAACTACGTGTGATACTACTCGTTAAGTAAATTTATGTTTCGGAATGTATATTTCTGTTTCGACAGGTGTTATAACAATGTGAAAACGATATTTATTATAAAACTTGTTATATATTGTATTGACTATTGACATAAAAACGAACTGGTATAATTTCAATTCGTAATGATATTATGTTGAGCGGACTGATAACATTAATGCGCATTTACTTGTAGTTACTTGTCTCTGTTTAAAATTCTATCGACGAGCAATCTAACGGGCCAATGAGAAATAGAAATCGAGGTATACCTCACGACGGTCACGGCACTGACTCACCCATGTCTTTTTGCATCAATGCCAACAACAAAACATCCGATCCTCTCATTGCTATACGAAACAGATTTCCTTATCACGTCACAGTAAGAACTGGTTTGGAGTAACAAGGCGTGACTGGACGCGAAATTATGATTCGGTCTCGACGTAATCGTCTTGCCGTTTGAATAAATAAGGTGTGTCGCAACACAGAGACGTGCGCTGACGCCGCCTGCAAGTGGAATATGCAATGATCCCGAACATCAAGAGTTTTTCCATTGTTTTTGCGTTGAATGCAATTTCACGAGGATCCTGCCACTTAACAGTCTACGCACGATCCATTTCTCTGTCTACATCAGATGACGTCACATGAAGTAAAGTCATTTTGTAAAATATCCTACTTTTGGATACCTCTCTCCATTTTCTTTAGTTCATATCACATAAGCATTATTATATTTCCTTCAGTTGAAACCAAACATGAAACTCTTAAATGCAAGTCAAAGATGTGTTTGCACAAGTGCGACCTTCAACCAGTGTTCATTATTACCAAATACAATATGTACAACATGCCTATTTTGTTATAGTTGACTCATTGTTATTAATATGTTAAAGATATTAAATTAAAGAAAGGTATCTAATACATTTATTAATTAAATCTTTATTCATATTTTGAATAATGGAAAGAAGTATGTGTGTGTAATGTCTTTAAACAATATAATAGGTATCGTTAGGGAATTTATCGCGTACAGTAAATTTTACACTTCCGTTTGGAATGCCAATTTTAAGTAGGTACTCTAACTTTAGCAAAATTTCCTAAAGTATGAAGCTTATGCTGAGAATTTTGCACGATATATCGCGAAATAATGTGCAGAGTTCATAGTTTGCAATATTTAGTAATTTACGATCGCAATCAGTAAGCCAAGGCGTGGAGTAAACGTTGGGTTCAAACTCAAGGTTTTGAATGTTGGTAGGATACATTGATTCATACATACGATATTATACGTTGTACTTTGAAAGTAATGTATTACGCTAAACATATAAACGTAGAATATTTCAAACTTGTGCTTTATGTGCATTACAACACTAATGATATTATTCTGTTTTATATTAATACTATGTGAAGTCTGCAAAGCCGGCCTTTTTCAGTGGAAGATTTTGGCTTTAAACTCCGACTTTGTGAGGCGTCCCATGTCCTACAGTGCAACAATAAAATAAGAGTTAGAATGTTATTATCATTAATTGATGAATGTTTCTTTAATTTTGACTAGCACCTTAATATGTCGTAGGTTCGATTTCCACCCAGGATATTTGTGTGATGAGCACATTTGTTCCTTCCGTGTTCTGTTCTAAGATATTGAATTGCGTGGCAGGAATTCGAATCCAAAACCTCCGGAAGAAACAGACTGGCATTTAAACTACTGGTCTAGACCATCAAACATCGGACGAAAATGAAAAAAATACATATGAACAACAAATTCATCGCATAACATCAATACGCAATCTCCATTACATTATATAAACATGAATGTAGCGTATACAGAACAAAAGTAGCAACTCGCGTAATTCTGTGCGAAAACTGTTCAAGCGCCGTATTAGTCGATAGTTGGTAACGCTAGATGTACGTAGTGCAGTTAAAAATACATTAGGCTTGCATCACGGTTAATCTTTTAATGCTTCCTCGTATCGACAGTAACAGTTTGTTTAGTGAAACACGTGTGCCACCGCCCTAAAATATACCCCGCTAATGGGTAACCAGGGTTTACTCGTTTTACGTGCGTAAAAATGTTGTTACAACTTCCTGGTGTCAACAAAAAGATCAGATTCGCTTTCTTAATATACGAAGTCGCCAAGGAGCACGCCTTGCATCTGATGGTGAGTGGCAATCGATCATTGTATTATTGTATTATTGGAATAACATTTAAAGTGGTTCTATAAATATTTCGAATAAACACTGTGTGACCTATTGAAGAAAGTTCGAGAAGTTTCCATGGAACGTGCAGAAAAATGTTCGGGAAACTATCGAGCCTAGTTCTATCTAGAGCGGTATTTACAATTGAATGTAAAAAGCTTTTTCTATTTCTGCACTAGTATTTGAGAAAGTGCACTTGTCCTTACGACTTTCCACTACCATAAACTTTCCACACAGAGTATTGGTTATAAAACGCGTCCATTATAAAGGCTCTGCTCTGTCATCTTACTACGGAATATAATTAAATATATTTATAATTTAATAAAATATATTTTATAATGAAATATTCATTATCCTCAGTAAATCGTGTGTTCTTTGTAAAGGTTAGCTTAGACGGAGTTTTATGACGGGGAACTGCAATCCTATGCACAGATAGTTAATTAAACTGAATCGCTTGGAGAGTACTCTATCATTCATCTATTATTAATGTTCAAATTAACTAATGTTTGACGCATACACTGTCCGCTAATAAATGTTCAAGAAGTGATCTCTATCATTTTCTATGAAAATGACAGTCATTACTCGAAGTGAAAGAGAAAGGTGTTATTAACAATAAAATTGCTCGTAGATTTCAAATCCACTTAAATCGCTTTAGCCAGGTAATATTTCATTCATTCGGTAAGAAAAGAAATGTATTGCATCCATTTATATCTTTTCATTGCAAATATAAAATGGGTAATGGTAACAGTAGTAACGGAAAAAGTGCTTGCGTTGATAATAACTAATATAATAATTTGTAACGAAATAGTAGATCCGCTTTTCTGCTATGCCGTTATCTGTCGGAAAATTCCGTTCTTTGTTTGTAAGAATCTTCAATACTTTACGAAGTATTTAAAACAGTAAAATTAACGAGATCGCCATTAATATCCACATTAATTCATTAGTTCTAGATATGTAACTGATTTTCATATACGTAAAATATGTATTGAACAATGTAGCCATAAACCATAATTATACATTAATAAATAAATAATCCCTTTAATATAACACTGATATACATTATATATGTATACTACAGTTTGTTGTTAGATTTAACAATTGAGATTTTATACGCCAAATATATCTGTTGCACGAGATTATACATGTAGATACATCACTAATTATTTATTTTACACATTTATTATTCTATATATTGATTATACAAGAGTAACGTTCCTACATTTACCAGTCACTGAACTGTCAATTCTATTCGTAAGATCGGGTCTTTGGACATCTGTTCAGTGACTGTTTAAGAGAAGTCGGTTGACGTACTCGCGAATAACATCGCCACGAGTCTCCGTGTCACGCGATAATGGCAATCAAGCGTGAATTTATAATGCGAATTGGCGATGACACGAAATTGATTGTTGTACCAATTATGTGTAGTGAAATCCTTGACTCACTTGAAGTACTATACCATTGATTCTTTATTTGCACTTCGCCAGTATCCTTTGTAGAGGTTATAACTCTGAGGAGTTTGAGGATGTATCGATGATGGTACAAATATTGGTTTAATGTAAAATGTACATTTTATATGCAATTGCATATGTTCTTTGCGGGAGGCTGAGCGGTGCATATTGCATGATGTACATATTATAGTACACATGGTTTACATGTCATTAGCTAACTGAGACGGGGAACTAAGAGAGTGTTCTATTGACATTAACTAGTTTGTCTCTTCATTGTCTTTGCAACGCATTTAATTTATCGTATTTATTGCTTGAAGTAATTCTTATGTATGTTGCCTTATAACATCCGCAATGTTCCAGTTAAAATCCCATTAAAATCCGTTCAGCCCTTACTGAGATTAGCCCGAACAAAGAGAAAGACCGACAGACACAATTAAAAAAAAAGTTTGTACTTTAGTATCGTGTAAATAACTACAAACACTTGAGAAAACACAGTTATTTAGAAATCACAGACATGAAATCCTATAATTACGATCACCAGCATAACGACTTCATACACTTGGTTGCAATTTTCACCATTCGGCGATAATGAAGCAACGTCTACGAAATGGCGTTAATACATCAAATCAACATTCTCATTAGCATATGACGTAGCGCTGTGTGAATTGAAGTTACGACTCGATATGTCTGCATTAATTTATTAATCGTGCTTGTATTCAAGAAATGAGCTTGGTTTGACTAACCTTCTAAAATACGACGGCTTTATCACAACGTTTGCACAGTACAACCTTAAATGCTTAGTTCTTGGTGTTAACAAAGCATTTATTTAAAATGTAGTCATTTATACACACGGCTATCTGACTCCAAGTTAAGTAATTAAGTGACGGTAAAAGGACAGATGATAATCATGCATATACTGTGTCTAAGTCTTAGACAAAAAGGGCAGTTAAGGTCTTTTCTCTGCTCGCTTGTTACATATAACTAAAATAAATATTCGTTCAAAAACCTATTTCTCTTTATATGTATAATATATTTATATTAAGAATCACTGCAGTATTTTAATTTGAAATAAATGCTTAACATTTTTTAACTGTCGCGTAAATGACAAACCTTGTTAATGTATACCTACTTAAAATTTTAAATCCCTCGTCTTTACCTCACCTGAGGGGATTACATAAATTGTTTCCACGTGAGCAAACCAGGCGCCGGAGTCTTGTCGGCTTAGATATAAATATTTATCAGGAAAGTCGAGACGGCAGTGCAATGTTCCATAATGTTGACGTAATCGGTAACTAGATATTCAAAATGCTCAACACCGTTCATAAAAATGTAGTAAAATGTGATATTTACAGAGTTTATTGCTCCTTACATAGTTATATTATAGCAAGCGGCTTTACGTTCAAATCGCGGTGAATAGCACGCCTGCAACACCTCTAAGTACGATACGCAATAAAATATACAATTTTTGACTTAAATTACCTCAGCGAAAGCGTCTAGTCATAATATACATCCAGTCTTTAGAACTGTAAATAAATGTTAGGTGTCGCTATTATGAAGTTAGTGGAGCTTTTTGCTCGACTTTTGCGTAATTAGTATCCCATTACAGTGTTCAGTTGCTTCGGTCCGGGTACAAATGCTCTTTGAGTCGGCACTGCGACATTTTTATATTCCTTCTTTTGAAAGAAGAAAGTGTAAAAACATAAATTTAATGAATTTATCTTATAAAATATTCACGTAACATATATTTTTTTCGATCCTTTTTTATTCATCCATTGTTGGCATTAAGTATTATCTTATATTGAAACGGTTTAAGACGGTCTACAACGCTGGTGAAGAAGATTGCTGATTTCACATATCTTAGACGAAAATAATGGATAACTCGGGTTACAAGCTCTATTGAAAACGTTTTCATTGTGACAGATGACCGAATCTCAATAGTAGGACAATAGAAGGAGTTGAATAGAAAAATTAAAAGAAGATCAGTGTCTGTTATAATAGTGTGTAGGAATAGCATTACAATAAATATACACCAGGGATGTTATGGAGCTCCGTAACCGTAACTATCGGATATCCGAAATAAAAATATATCCAAAACCGTAACCGTATCCGCTATAAAAGTTTCGGATAATTTCGGATAAGGGCGGAGACTAAATGAAACAGGTTACGACAGGTTTTTATTTCTTTGCTCGCGCGCGCTTTTTTTTTGTGCTGTCTGCCTACCCCGTTAGAGACCTGTAGTGATGTTATATATATCCGTAACCGAAACTATCCGAAAGTAACGGATTATCCGAAAGAATTAAATATCCGTATCCGTATCCGAAACCGGTATAATTTTATTTCTATATCCATATCCGTATCCAGATCCGAAATTACATATCCATAACATCCCTGATATACACCTAAGAAAGGTAATATAACGTCACGGTTTTAGCGATAGTTCAGTAGAATAAAATTATACTTATTAGCGTTTCGCTATGTACACACGTGTTTGTATACGAGCTACGACTATATATTACTGCGTTGGAAGGAACGCTTTACGGACATTCAACTTCTAAGCTTCAATTTTTTCGTAAGACAACCGTTCACTGCTGTATTTCGCTATGATTTATTTTTCAAATTATATAACAGACTGACGTTGGGCGGCGATACTTGATGGAAAGCGCATATGCGTATCACTAGAAAACACCAATTTATCAATCGGTCTGCTAGTTGTAATATAAATATTTTTCGTGTAAATATTGTGTGTTTAATATTCTGCGTATACACTACGAAATATTACAGTCAACGCATGCACGTCCTGCTTAGAATATGTCATCTGTTTATTGACACACAAGGTGATCCTTTTTGTATAAGGCAGTGCTATTTGTGTATCCAATTAATTAAAGCTTCAATATAACAATGAACTTACTGTAACACTACAATGTAATAATGCGATACAATTTCACAAGCAAATAACTCGACGTACAATACCATGTACATTTCTCTCAGAAGCTCAAATACTTCAATACACATTTTTTATCGCAACCCCGACTAATAAATTCATTTTTATTATGCATTCCACACATTGTACACGCGCAATACACACATTTTACAACCCTAATCAGTATTTTTATGTATAACATTCAACCTGATTATTTTCGGCATGCGCTACGCAAACGACCGGAATCAAAGGAAACATAAAACGAAAGTCAAAAGTTGATTAAACCTACGCCATAAATTCTATACATTAAAATAAAGTTAGCGCTGTAGGTCGCACCGCCAGAGCAGAAATAAATTATAGTTTATTCGGTAGCCGTGTACGTTTTTCCACGGCTAAATGTTCACTCTTAGTAGGGTATAGTGTTGTGTAATTCGAATATATTAGTTAAAGAGAGGCTGTCCTGAACACGAACTAGTTCATTAATGTCGGTCAGTCGTTTACTTAAGCTCACCTACTTACCGTGGGGCTTATACATTATTTTCTAGAGAGGTAAAAAGTCATTTAGCCCAATGAACTGTATGAAAAGATTTTTTTCAAATCGATTTTAAAGTTTTGCATAGTTGCTTCACTAATACAAAACTGGTATAACACTCCTATTATTCTGAATAGAAATGATGAATTGTTGATCATAAACTATTTTTAATAATCACAGCAAGTCATCTATGGGATAGTATTACGACAGAAACTAGTTGAAACATTTTAAAATCGTTGTTCAAACTGAAAAGTGAACAACTTTAAAATCCGAAGTTAACTGTGGAAACTGCAAAGGCGAACTAAAACGAGTTGATACTAGCGAACTATGATTCCCAACTTTAGTAGGATTGCGACCTTAATGAATGCTCTCGTCGGTCGCGTATGCCGTATACCCGCCGACGAACATTTCACTCTTTTAGCGTGCGTTTTCCATACCTTCTGATGATACTAATGGTAGGTTGGGTTCACGCGTGCGACTTGAAAATATCAAAATATGTTTTTCACAAAAAAATTACTACGATCTTCGTTTATCGTTTTTTTCCAACCTTCATGTTTTTCCACTGCTGATAGCTGCCAAACTGCACTTATCACATTCTATTGACAATATAGTACCAACAGAAATTTCCCTTAACTTAATATTCTTTGGAATTCATTTAAACTCCATAAGCGCAAATTAAGTCGGCCTAGCACTACTAGTGGAATGCAAAATTTTAATCATTCTTTGAGTACGAAATCTATGGGATCTCGTTAGTAAAATCTTTATAGAAAGTAATCAAGTGTGTAGTGTCCCTAATGCGAGCACGGCATGCATTTCGATGCAACTTTCGCATGTTACGAATGCTTAACACGAAATGTTATCGTGTATTTTAAAGTAAAACGTACACATGTTTTCTTGTTTACGATCGCTAAAAATATAAACGTATTATATGTATACATATACTATGTAATAGCTAGATTGTAAAATAAAAAAATGTCTGTTTATTAATTTTTCATATAAATTTACTGCATTGTAAACCCCCGCAGCGGCAAATAACTTCAAAAATACACTTTATAATGAATTAAGTTATCAAATAACATTTATTTATATAATTGACGTATTTAACATTATATCACTTTTCTGTAGCTTTGTAAATACGAGTACATACATTTATAGTTTTTTTTTCAATTAGTAGATTTAAAGTATCCCTGGCTTTTTGCAGATTGCTTTGGATATTTTTTCTAACACCTTGTTTAAAAGTGGACATGCAAACTATAGTTCAATCCTTGATTTATTTGCCTCAATGTGATTAGCTAAATTCAATTCCAATAATCAGGATACATATTTCGCGTCTAACCGTTTACTGTATGAAGCGGTCACTAAAGTAATTTAGCTTGTCGTTTACTGTAAAACGGGGCTATTGTAAAAGCCGCAAAGAGCCTTTCTATTGCCACGCCAGGTGCAGTGGGGAAGAAAATGGAAAAATTTCATTTCATTCCTCTTACGAGCAGTCCGTTCGTGTCGCCATTGAAAATACTAAGCACAGTAAGCTATGGAACTTGCGAGAAATTCCGGCGAGAAAGAAAAATGAGCTTCCCCGGTTAACGAGTTGACTAATTACCAGTGCGCGCTTTGTAGACGTGTATTTTAATTGTATACGCTTTCATATTGAGATTTTCTCGTTGTTGTGTAACTTGAAACTTGTAATTAGGTTTCAACTTGCTATGGATTTTAGATTTTCATTAACGTTTCAAGTAGTACAATAATTAATAAATGTTTCTGTTTCACGTGTAATGTCGCATTATTTGCGTACCAATTAAAGTATTGTAAAAGGTTTGTATATCATATCGAATGTCATATCGAATACTAATACCTATATATTCACGGTAAATTCAATTTGTCGCATTAAAGTAAAGTTATCATTTAATGATGTCAATAACGTCATCGTAAAATGACAAGGTACGTCACCTAGGCCTTCGTTCGTTTAATTAATTACAGAGAGTTTCTAGTGGTTACGGTTAAAACAATAGAAGCGCATTAGTGCGTCCGTTAAAACTACAAGCACGCGGAAATAATCGCATAAAACACGATCCATTTGCTTCACAGAACTGTCTTATTTCTGTCAATTATATAAGAACAGCCGAGCGGAGGCAATACCGGAAGACTGCGGTCCAAATCAACACAGCACTTAATTCTATTCAAAACTATGCAGTGGCTGTCCGATTTGGCACTGGCAACGCGATTTGGATGTGCGGCCTAACGTGTATTGTTTGTAAAGCACGTTAAGGGTGTTTACAGATGCCGCCTTACAACCGCGTATATATTTGTTTATTTTATTTATTTATTCAGGTCAGTAATATACTGTACATTGTTACATGGTTACGAGTTGTATCATATTTAAAACATAATATATATACTTATGTACATTTTAAATGTTTTAAAAAGTGAAAGAAATGCGTTCGCGTCTATCCCTTTTTGAAGTATTTTATGGCTATCTCAGAACAAAATAGCATAAGGACTATATAAACTTCGTTAACTTAACTTATTAAGATCTTCATTAGTCTCATGTCAGAATGAGAAAGCTTAAAGCTCTACTCTACCCATGTACTATGTACTGTTTCAGTAAAAAAATATAAAAGTTGCGTGAATATTATCAAATCCAATTAGCTATTTATCTTGCGTTTTCGCATGAATATGTACGTAAAGTTTCTTAGATTTAATAATGGAGCCTTAAAAAAGCCTAGTCAGTAATGTTCTATATGCGACGCGCCGCTCTGTCTGCAATTGTACTGCCGTGATATTAGTTGTACGTGTCTAATAATACTTTCGTCGTACAAACATTAAATAATGCTTTCACTTGCGTTTATCGTTATTTCGTCATGGGACATTAATTTTGGAAAATACTTATGCAATGTCTTGAATATAGGTTGGTTTAGTTTTTCTTTCCCTATAGCAATATCCAGGTCTTGAAAAGGATAGGTCTCTTGCGGCCTATTATCAGTTTATACTTAGGTTTCACTATTGAAAATTAAAAATAATAATGATAAAAAATAATGCAAATCGTCATCACACATATTATTAAAAACGATTTTTTTTCATCCCCATTCTACCTTTGCAATTGTTGGTTTTCACGTGATGTTGAGGAAACTAAAGCATTATCCCAAACATTGTTCACTTTATCCCCAAATTTATAGAACTCGAGGTCTGGACAACATAAGTGCTGTAAGTAGAATATTTACGATGGCACCATTTTTCTCGTTCATTTCCCCACTGTCTCCGAACAGTGATGTTATCTTCGTAATTTGCGAGCCTATTTTCATCTCGCTGTGCCGATTAGTCCCCGATTTGCCTTTGGCCAACCCGCTGTAATGATCGATTTTATCTTCGAGCCTACCTCTTATCTCCTTATAAAGGCAATTTTAAATAAATCCCATCGGATTCAGCAATTACGTTTGCCACATTTTTAGTGATAAGATAATAGTCTTCGAAGTAATCTAAATTTATAGTATAAACATTGTTACAGATTTGATTTGATTAAAGACAAACATATTTTTATTCCAAACACGAACGGGTTTAATTAATTTTCAAAATGTGAATTCTGAAATTGTTAAAATAATACCGCGTAGTGAGGGGTTACGATGCGAATTTTCTTACTATAAATAGCTATATTCCCTCACAATGTGTATTTTTGTTCTATCTACGTCCATTATCTAGAAACTAAACAGAGCCATGTCCAGTATCGCAGTACAAATAGTCGCAGAGATAGCGCGATATTCCGAGAGCACACTCAATATTTTTACCATCGGTTGTGAGGCTTAATTGCTTTAAGTTTATACTTTAACTGTGTTAATATCTACGTTAACACAATTTATATCAAGGAAGTGTTTTAGATTCCACTGTGAGCCTAATCTTAGCGAGGCGTACAATAACACACCACAGAGATATTGTATACTTAAAATAACAAGTCATACATAGATAGGCTAAGTATTGGTGGAGATAGGGAAGTGATTATGTATTGAATTTAAAAAATATGAATATGTTAAGATTTAAAAATTTTGCTCATAAGCGTTTAAAAACGCATTTATTTCAATTCATACTAATTCTATATCCATTTAAGTGCCACTTAGTTTTTTTTACAATGCATACCAACAAAATGGAGCGGCTCTAACAATAAAAGCATTTATTGCACTTCAGTGAATAGTAATGAATGGCCGAAGCGATTACGTGTGCGCTAGGCAGCAGTGATAGTCTATTGATTTAACTTCTATCTCGTTACCAAGAAATGCATTATGTCGCGTCCCGTCGATTGCATCATGTCACTGTCTCGAGCGATGTCACATCAGCTTTGTTTCCTGTTAATTATGGCAAAGGTACAATAGCACTTATTGAGAACAGAGTCTATTGAAGGACAGATAAAACATTTTCATACTCTGAACTATTCATTGAGGTGTTGCTGCATTAGAAACATCAAACTGTTGTAAAAACATATATAAAAGATTTTAATAGGATAGCATTTTGATAAGCATAGACGCAATACTTTATTGCGCTGCTCCGCAGAGGTTAATTGGGGTTAGTAAAACACACTTTAGCATTATCAAATCCATTTCGTTTCTATCAAAATGTATAAGTTTGGCGAAAGCTCTCTCATCCCATAAATACTCTATCGCTGAGGCAAAATTGTTTGCCAAAATTTTCTTACCTGTAGGTACTCTTAGAATCCATTGGGCGCATTCAGAACCTATTTCAACGAAATTGACCGCGTTCCAAATATTCCCTGTTCAGAGTTCGTTATTTATTGTAATATTTTCGATTCACTCGTAGCAATATTTTCGAGATAGTTATACAAATTTGGCACGTTGGAGTGTTTGCCGGAATGGCGTAGCCGGAGGTGGTGAGCGGATGTTACAATTTTTTTTCATAAACTGTCGTATACATATTGTCCTCGTATTACAAATTTCAAAGGCCAAATCCATGCGCTTCAAACTGAACTCAGACATTAGTTACAAAAATCATTATATTTATTTCAGTTTCGTTAAAACCTAACATTACTTTTATTTCTCGTATACGACTACTAATTATTTCTTTAATAACTTTTCAAATATATCCATTCTCGTCTTTCATGGCTGAAGTTTGGTTAAAATTCAATGTAAATATCAACAATATTTTTCATACATACCGCACACGGTAAACATTAAATTGAGATATAAAATATTATACAAAATGACTATATATATTTTCATACTTATCTCGCGAACCAGAGCAAATACTGTAGTCCTTTCTTGAGGTGTTTTATAGTGCCAATATCTCTCTAGATAAATTCCCCTTGCACCTTTATTTCTTCGATTTATTCATGTCCCCGCATAAATTGCGTCCCGATAAAGGAACTTCCATACATACATATAATATATATATCTACAGTTTCACACCGGCATAGTTTCTTCCATTTAGAATTATGAAATAAATGGAAGAAAGAGATATGTACATATACCATCCCCTTTTAGCGTGAACTAAAATTATGGAACTGATTTTGACTTTATAGTATTTTATTTTGTTTCTCGTCGTTATATATGAATTGAGTACATACATTTATTAACCTGTTAGTTTTTCAAATGATTTCAAATGATCGTATTTTTTTTTGCATTGTGCACAACAAATTGTGTACAAAATAACTTAATTGGGATATATGGACTCATATACAAGATGATTAAGTCCAAGAGAAAATACTTCTGACTAAATTTTTTTATAAATAAAAAAATCTCTGACCAAATGCATGTTGGGAAGAGTAAGAAATCAAAATAGAAATTTTGTATGTCTGTTGTTTCCGTAGATGCCATACGGCTATTTCATATGTTGTAAATGTACTGGTCAGATTGGAAAATACTTATATTTAATACAATTTTCTGTGTTACAGGTATTTTGGGACAAGAAACAATCGTCTGTAAGAGATGGTGAAACTTTCAAAGTAAGAGAAAATTTCACAATTAGCACGAGAGACATTGAATTTTAAACATCCATTAGTTTTTGAATATTTTTCTTTCATCTCATAAACACATTAAATAATTATAAGTGAAGGAATAGACTGAATGTCATTAAACTTATATGTATATCATGGGAATAGCGTCATTAGGAAGAAATAAAGAAACTGATTACGGTTGATTTACAATTATTTATAATCTTTGCTATTACAACGATTTCACAATAATACATAATGCAATGATTAAATCAGTACTATGATTTCACATCATTACAGTGACGTAGCGGTACAAAGACCATCCTTTAGTAGTGATTTTTTTATTTGTATTCTTGGACTGAGTCGAATAATTAAATGGATTTTGCTATAATATTGATGTCGTAATATTTGCATTTATTTTTAAATGTAATTAGCTGTACGCAGATATGTAAATGGCTGTTCAGATATATTAAACTATCTGTATTGGATAGTCTACAATTCAGTATTTCATTACGTAAGCATTTTAAGCTAAGCTGCATGAAAACCTCTTGATGAATATAATCCTGCAAATCAACTTCATAAGTGCCTTTCGTAATTTAGCGCATAAATTAAGTGTAGAATTGCTGCAAAATAGCACCGTTTATTCACATCGGTCGTTTTGCTGTGTACTGACGTAACGAAAAGTGTAAATCGGATAATAAAACAGTAACAAATACGAGTGTTTTATGAAAAGGCGTCCCTTTCTTGTTTGGCAACGTAACCACTGTTTTGTCGGGTCGAGGATTTCTTTTTTTTTTCGTTTTGCGCCGCGATCTTTCATTCGGCGTGCGCTCGGCGCTGCATTTCTCATTTGAGAGCTGAAAACTCGCTTCTCGTTGTGATGCCGGGAATATTGTCTTCGCTCAATACTTAAAAGTTTTGCGGACAATGCGTTTCTTTCGTCATGCTATTTGCGAGATATGATCGGAAACAGAGAGTGATTGAGAAAATGATACTGCCTTTTAGAACTTTCGTAGCTGTGTTCCTTCTTCTTCTGTTCCACTGTAACTTTACAACGAAACTAAAAGCTCTCGCTCCTTTAGTCACTTGCTTCTAAGGCTTCAAATCCATAAATTAATAATCGTGCCATATGGTCTCTACAAAATGCCATACATCAAGGCCAGTTAGTCGTAAAATTACCAAATGACTCATATTGCTTGGCGCTAGAATGACCTAGTTACGGTTCGGGATCATAATCTACTATCGCCATCAATCTATATTCTATATCTTTATAAATCATATAGTGTAATCACACGCTCGACTAAATGCGCGCTTCACTTGGAACAATCAATATGTCAATTGTTAACGCGTGTCGACGGCAATTTTTTGTCGCAAAACAATTTTTTTGCTCACTTATCCTCTCGCGAGTTATGAGCATCGTGTCAAATGGCACGAGAAATAACAATTTTCATATTGAAATTTCACAGGCTTTTTCCCAATAGATTTGTTACGTAAACATTTGGTTTTACGCCCTGATGTTTACTTGTCATATATTACGTTCACAAGTTCGTTTTCGCGGGAATTAATGGTTTCCGAGCGGTTATTAATTGATTGTAGATTGACGGATGAACGCTCCATTGCCTCGGATTAGATGTACAAACAAATCTGCCCTTCTAATAATAAATCCATAATACTTTTCCTGTCATTAACTGTTGTTAATCTGTTACTATTTTTAATAACTAGACCTTCCTTTATTAAAAAACGTCCATGGTGGCCGTGACTTTTGGAGTTGGCATTTTTTTGCAATTGTCGTAACTTTTCCAAAGCTGCCACTAAAGGTCCCTCATTGTTTTAATAATGCGCCATTGTGTAAAATACCTCTAAGATACTTTATACTCTTAGTACTTGCAATTTACGATCCACTTGTATAATATCTTACAGACTACGGGCGATGTTATTAACATTTGCGTTCTAAAAGCTCACCTTAATGCCCGGAGCTCTTTGCGAGAGATCTGAACGTTGACTTTGTACCAAACGTGACCCAGGTCGAATCTAGGTCTTTTTAAGAATTTGAACACCTTTGAAGTTAAAAGGAGCTAGGCGCTTGGTCAGAATGAAATGTGTGTCACGTGCAGATGTAATGTTACTGCACAATAATATAAGCGATAAAAGTTTGAAACAGACCGACCGCCCACGGTGATATATATAGTTTACGCTTTGAAATTCTTTAAACTTAACCAGGTGTTATATAATTTGATATTGCTTTAATAATCAAGTATGTGTCAGTAGTGTCAGGTGTTGTAATAATGTTTATTGTGAAAAAATATTCACTTAATGAATGCATTAAATTATAAAAACTCTGGCAGAACATTGATTTGCAACCGATTTATACAGCAGTGTCTATATACAGCATAACGATATCATTTCTGAAAATAGAATTAAAGTTCGTAGTAGTTGTCGAAAAAATTATAAGTACTTAAGTCTGTAGATATATGTATCAGAATTTGTGTCTTAGATAATATTTCAAACAACTCCAATCATGAACGGTCGAAGATTTTGACTTTCGTAATTCGAGCACACGGGTCAAGTAGATGAAGCCGAGAAAACTCAAGTGCTTGTAGTTGAGCGAACGACGCACTAATTGACGACGCCATCAAGCTCCCAGTTACAAGCGCCGACAAACTTGGCGCTTTCAAATTCCAATTTTAAACTGGCAATACGATAGGCACTGCGGCCAAGTTGTATAACAATATTACGAAAGTTATGGGTGCTTTGCCGTACAAGTTTCATAGTGTATGTACTGGAACTTTTGGCGCGTATCCTAAAAGTAATACTGATGCATGTAGTTAAGTAAATAGTTTACATATTGTGCAGAGTATTTATAACATTATTCCAAGTCGTTTTATGATTCGTATGTTCAGTAAAGCTAATATTTACATTAGCTGCGCATCTTATTATATTTAATCTGTAATTTATGCGAAAAGAGTAAATAAAAGCAACCTTCTTATAAACATATCTTACAGTTCTTCAGTCAGTAACTAAGGAACTAGAAATAATAGTTTATGCAAGTTCATCCTGTATTTTTTTTTCTCATAGATATTGTTTGGGCGGGCGGCGTCAGTGGGGTCAACGGCCTCGCTAATAACTTCCGCCTACTAGCTGAAGTCGGTCGTTAGCAAGACTTTAGGCTGCCGTAATAATAGGCTTTTACCTGACTTTAGATTTGATGACCCATAATTACGAATGCACTAAACGAACGATTTGCGATTCTAAGATTCTAAAAACATTTGAATGCCTCGAACGGGATCATTTTTTTATTTTTAACACAGTCGCTATAATTCAAGTCCAAATTGTCGCAAATAGCTTATTTGCATCATATCTATGTATGGTACGAAAGTTATTCGTTAAAATATTAAATTTTCTACTCTTAGTTCTCAAGCTGTTTTTTAGTTCGCTGTTGGACAGGAGTCTCTTTCCATAACGAGAAGGTTTAAGGTCATACTTTACATGTCCAAGCTGTACCGCATGTAACAAGTTATAGGTGCGTGCCAGCAGTTGAACCCGGATCCCCCGGAGTGAGAGACTGAATTTCAAACCACTAAACTATCACTGCGAAAATACGAACTACGTTTTTACATCTTATATAACATTTGAGTTTGTATATTCAATATATTTTTATGTACTATAACAAAATAAAACACACCAAACTATCTCCAACAACGATCTTCTGATCTGAACATACAAAGAAATTGCCTGCAGCAAGAATATCACTAGAAATGACATATCAAGAGATGACAAAACCTATATAAATACTCGACTCTCAAAGGGCAAAGATCTGTCTTTATATAGCCAAGGGCTGTGATGTCGTGTGACGTTACTTTGAATATTACATTTCGAACGTATAAATATATCTGTTAGAGTGAAGTATAAATATTAAGTATTCTTATTTACCCTCTTACTCCTTTTCATTGCTAATTTATGTACCTCTAGTAACAAAAGGGTTTATTTAAAACCAACTTTATTTTGGTAATTGAAACTTTATTAAAAGAAACATATTGTCAAAAAGATACAAAAAGATACTTAAGGTTTTACTCAGATTTTCTCTTGAATTAAAAACAAGTTAAATACGTATAAGTAAATTCTAATTCGAACTAGTTTCAAATGAAAAGTTTCTTTTTATTGTTGCGCTTGCTAAAACAAGTAACTTTCAATGATGGTTGAAACTTTGGTCCGAGCTTAATACTACTGAAGGATTTAAATTTACTTGCGTTTTCAGAAAATGAACTTCACTTCGTAATTCTATTCTCATTTCCGTCGTCTCTGTGAATTGTGTATGTTTCATTGAAATTGATATTTGTCGTTACGTTTCCAAATGCGAAATGCTGTCGGCTGGTGTTAGTTTACTATGTACGTTTACTCGACACATTTGCTTGTACTAAATCAGCTTACTATTGCACTTGTAATGAAGCTAACGCTTGATTGAATCTATTGTCAATCGAAGACTCGAATGCAATCTCACGTCCTAGTTCACAATACGAGCGCCTCGAGCAATGTGATGCAGATTATTCGAACACTCGATATAAAACTTTATTCCATTTACAACAAAATATATATTTGCTACAATTTTCAGTTGTGTTGCAAGATATTATTGAATGTGTTGAACTACAAAATTCCTTGGAGATTGTTTAAAACGTGCAACTGGAAACAATCTAACAGGCTTTTACAGTACATAACTGGCTTTTACGGTGCTTAGAGCTTTAATTATAAGTTCGTTACAATTCATTTTGGGCAATTAAAGTCGCCATGAACTTGCTAACTAAACAATTAAGGTGAATGTCGTAATGACACGTTCGACCTGCGAATGTGTTTTTAGGTTGATTGTGTGTAGATTTCTAAGAATGATAACAATTATTGAGTTTCTCACCCTAGTTTTACTTATATACTTACAATGGAAAATTCAAATAGAACTTACATTTAGAACTATACGTTAATATTCCTTATATTTGCGTTCCTTCCTGTATATCCTATGGACGTCGATGCTTACAGAAGGGACACAAATGCAAACAGTTATTTATTATTATTACATTTTACTGGAGTTGATAGTTAAAGTGATTATTTAGATATAGACCCGACCGGAAATGAAGTCGCATTACACACGCTGAAGAAGGAAATTTCAGCCGCACCTATTGGACTCATTACTGTTAGTACTTACAGTGCAGGCGTAGTTTTACTACGTATATACGTGCAGTATTTAGAAGGAATGCCATTTGAGTTGTCTCCTGTACGTTATATAGCTACTCTTTCAAAATAATTCCTTCACATTGACAATTTGATTAGATCACTTACCGTTAGAAAAGGTTTCAATGTATTTGCTGTGCCTTTGTTATCTATAAAAATTACAAATATCTCCCTGATCTTTGCACGCTGTAATTCTGGTCCCACACCTTCCAATCAAGTTACAACGTCGAGTTTGGCAAGTTGCCTACTTAATCCGAGTCTAGCATATCAACTTGACTAGTCTTGCGATTATCTTATGCTAATCTTTCACGAGGGATGTGACTATGTCTTCAGACGCGTCTGTACTGTTGAATTACCACCTTAATTACTTCGAAAGCCGGCGAAGAGCGGATGTTAGTTAGCAGGAGTAGCGATGCGTCTGTGATCAATGACTACTTTAAACCTATTCAATGTTGATACTGCTTCTAGTTAAATCAGCATCATCAACCGTTTTGTCAGTCCACAGTCTTTATTTACGGGTCTCCTTCAGAACAATAAAATGGCTAATCAGCCAATCGTCTGAGAGAATGATATAGAGAAGTGTTTGGTGAAAAGATTTCGACACGACTTTTTTTGTCATTATAGCTAAAGATCTCTTCACGTATTTTCCATTGCGAATGCGTGCCAGGATCCAAACCGCGAACTATACCGTCTAGAAAGATGCAATACAAACTATCCTTTTTTTTTTGAAAAAAATCAATACGTTGAACGTATTGTCTTCTCACATTACAACAATGGACATACCGATTGTAACAATGGCAATCTGGTATCCGAGTTTCGGATTCAAATTTACTGGGTTTAGTTTGGCGTGCTGCCTACATAATTAGGGTTTCACGTTTAGCTTTAGTCTCTCACCGCACAGCTTAAACACTCGTAGAATATTCGTATTAGGATGGCACTGTTTACCATTGCTTCAACGACATATAATTCTTTGGGAGCTGCAAACGTTATATGAATGCACTCCATGAAATATTTTCTGAACATCGTATTTCGGATCTGCAGTCAAAACTTAGGATTTTATCTCTAGTATAAAGATACTTGAGTGACTTTTCCCCGATATTGTTTCAATTTCATTGGGTTAAATATCGAACAGTATACTGCCAAATATTGTTCTCTTTCTAATTAGGGTTCGTACAGTCTGGAAGAAACGCGATAATTTTACTAATTTGCTAAATATTGAGACGATTGCCGTATTGTTATGTTTCGTATTATCAAGGATGACTAATACATCTGTAATTTTTTTTATGAAAGTCTATAAGTGTTTATATTCAAAGGTTACGTCTGTAACATATTTTCTTATTCAATTATAGTGGTCCCTAAAATTCATTCCTTAGCTTTGCCAAACTGATACACGCGCGATTATTATATTCTATTCATTAGAAATATTTTGTACCTTGTGCTTCACACTCTAACAAGTACTTTAACGCATCGTTCTTATTAAATTTAAAGAGCACGAAGTCAAGTCAATGAAATCAATCATTATTTTCATCAGTTGATTGATTAATTTTAGTAATACTTATTTGACTGTCGTGTAATTAATGATTTTGAATTTAATTGAAAGCAGTAATACCTTGTACATATACTTCGTTCTCATCAATTTACAAGTAAATTCAGATGGACGCCGCCGTCTTATGACAGACATATCATTTCTTGTACCCAAGCTTGGAAATCTAATATTAGTTAGCCATAACATAAACAAGATGAAAGCGTGGGTTTATTGCAAGATAATTGCATTACGCAATACTGGTTCATTACAGGAGTTTGTACCTTAATTTCGTACGCATAGGGTCACTTTAATCAATCGTCATGTCAAACAATTGGCAAGCATCGTAATTAACCTAATAAGTAACGTGTTATAAAAACTCTGGTGTTGTAATTATCGTATTGCTTCGGTAAATCAGCGTAGTACTGTGCTTATATATTTCGGTTATTACGAATACGACATCCACGTACGAGGCTGGATGCAAATGTGAATTGGATTGGATCCTAATATAAGAGATAAAGATATTTTCAGATAAATCTGAAGTGGCACAGTTACTCTTACATCTACGGGAGAGTAACACATTGAACTGTTTATTAGTTTGACTGCTACTCCACTGAAGGTAGAATCTAGTTTATGGTATGAGTTATTAATGTTATTCATTAACATTCATTAATAAATTAGGACAATTAAAAAGAAATTCGTGTCACATCATTTCACACATGTCACACAATTCAAATTGTGCCATATCACTGTACTATATATATATATATATATATATATATATATACATATTTACATACTCATAGTTCTCAAGCTATTTCTATTTGCATCAAGAGTAAAACTTTAAACACTATCAAAAGTATTAAAATATTACCTGTCTAATGCAATACTGTAATATAAAATATAACATTACTTCCTAATTTTGAGTGTTTCAATATATTAATTTCTATTTTACCAATGAATTTCCATTTCTGTGTCACATTATGTCTCTCGTACGGATCGCAATGTGAAGTAAATGCTAGAAAATTAACGAAGTCATATTCATTTGTATGACGTGTCCGTAATTGTCGAAAGATTGTACGAACGATACCCGAATAGAATGTATACAAAAAATATGTAATTACATTAGTGTCTATAATTGGTAATTTGTAACTGTCATGCGGTATCGTTCAACGATACTATCTCTTCATTCCATAGCTCTCTATCGGCCATTACAATTTCAAATGAACACTTCGCCACCATTAGCAGTACGCTGCTGGAACGTATTATGCGTGTAAGAAACAATGGAACACACCTTGGTGAACAACTGAATAGTGCTTGAATGGTATTATTTTGTAATTATGTGCTTGTGTTTTGTTCTTAGTCGGAAATCTATTATGTGCTACGCCTTCAATAAATTGCCAAAACGCCTCGTCACTTCCATTTATGTGCTTGCAATGTTTTGCATAAAACCATTCGAACTCTCATTCGGTCTGATTACGTTTTGAAAATATGTAGCTGAATTTGCCGTGGAGGTTTCATATACTTACCTAGTCTAGGTAATTAAGCAGGAACATGAAAATTCAAAACCTTCCGTATATGTATCCGAAATTTAATTTGAATGCTAAGCATGCTTTGGCATTCCTATTTTTTTTTTCTACTCTTTTGTTGGTCCACTGCTGGACCGGGTCTCCTCTCATGGTGAGGGGGATTTAGGCCATAGTCTACCACGCTGGCCAAGTGCGGATTGGTAGACTTCACACACCTCAGAAAATATTATATAA
>DWDX01000386.1:0-28065 GCA_018245675.1 Agara michaeli
CTACCCACGCTTTAATCGTGTCCCGGGTACATAAAAGATCATTATTAATTGTCACGTGCCGTATCTGATCATTGACCTTGCAAATAACCACCTCATATCCGTTGCTTTCACTATCAATCATTTGTATTCGCTCGATAAAAAGCTTTTACAGTAATGGACTACTGTGCCGGTGACGTTATCTCGAGTGGCATGAAGATAGCCCACCATCATTCAGTTGTTTTGCCTATTGCGCCCAAATTTAACGTACCGTTTTTGATAATGCGTCACTCTTGTGAATATTTTGATTTCGCATTTACGTAAATTCCCAAAATGAGCGTTACAGACTTCGAGGATCCGATGTTCTTGACGAACTGCAGCTCTGGATGCGTGGGTGATGTGAGTGTTTTCAATTCCTCGTTCGTATTAAGTTGATTCAGCGCAAGAACTATGACCTAGTATGTACGTACACTACAATTTATAATTTCACCTAAACAAGTACGTCTATTCTCTTCTGATTACCTTACTGTCTGTATATTGGGTATTATGTTCGGTACGAATCCTTACTACGAAGCATCTGTAACTAGTTTTAAGGATAATTTAATTTAGATATATATGGCTTACAGTACATGAGCTTCAGCGAAATCATTTAAAGTTCAGACGTAACTTAGGTACACATCTCACAGCATGTGAAATTTGCAGTTCGTGCTACTGTCATTGAATTTGGTATCAACTTTACAGTTCGACACGTCCCGTTACCCATTTCCAAATACTCTGTGGCACGTGAAACCAGTCAAAGAAATAGCCATCAAAACCACAGCTATGATCTTCGTTGGGATCGTCGGGATATTTCTCAACTCCATCATCCTGATTATCCTTATAAAGAATAGATGGCTTTGGACAGCGAGTAACTATCTCATCGGCAACCTGGCTCTCGTCGACTTGGTAACGCTGGTGTTTTGCCCCTGGTTTATGCTCGTCAGGGATTTCTATCAGAACTACGTTCTAAGACATTTTGGATGTAGGTTCGAGGGATTCATGCAAGGCAAGCTCCTTTTAATCGTATACCTTCGGTTGTTTATATAGTTGTTTCATTAAATCACATATTTTTACTTTATTTTCTTTTCATATGTCGTGACATTTACTCCTGTTACTGCTGTACTCACATCGCTAAGGTTATTAATTTCGGCAGTATTAAATTCTAATAGCGAATTTCTTATTTCCCAAACTATGGTACCTACATTTTCAACTTGTCGTATCTTTTCAGCATCGCTTCTTATAGCTGGTGTCGGTGCAGTGATGTTAGTGTCGTATGACAGACTGGCGGCGGCTGCACTCACCAGTGAAGCGAGGGTAACCAAACAAGCAGCACCGAAGCTAATAATTGTATCTTGGTTAGTTGCACTTGCGTTGTCTCTCCCATGGATAACGAAACGAGAGTTCATGGTAATGATTTCGAAGATTTGTAACTGCTTGTCTTTTTCATTACGTTCCATGTATAAATACTTGAATCATTTCTATTGCGTTGTTATAGGTGTTTTTTTTTTATTTGTATCTGTAACCGTTGACAAGTTAATTCGTAATAATATCCAATTATAGGAACGGCCGTGGTTGGATCATTTGGAAATGTTCTGCGCGGAAGATGTTAACTTTCTCGACATTTACTGGCACTTCATTCTACTACTTCTAGTTTGGATTCCGCTCGGGGCCATGGCGGTTACGGTGAGCAGTTTTAATGATAATTGCCGCAATGTAGTTGACTATATTATATCTAATTATATCGTGGCTATGGAATATTTTAAATAAGAATTCTAGCGTCATATACTACGAGGAATGTACGAGGTCCACGTATTTGATCAGGTCGAGAAGTAGAGATTTTTATTTAGATTACCCGTGTTTGACTTCCAGTCTGGTGCAGTCTAGACCTGTGCACAAATTATATTTCAGTATGGAGTGATAATGTGGCGTTTGGAAGTTAGCACTCGTGCCTTGTCGTCTCGCGGCGGCGGGCACGCGCTGAGGAAGATGAGAGCAAACGCTATCAGGATCGCTGCGTGCATCTTACTGGCGGCAGTCTTGTGCCGGATTCCCTACACTGTAATGATATATTGGAGGAACAATCTTGCCATTGAGATTAACGCGGTGAGTTAAACAGATAATAAATTGAGAACAAAGTATTTTCCAAATCAGATGTAATTGGGATGAGATAGTTTCTTCTTATGTTCTATCTATATATTCATTTGAAACAACATTTTATATTGATATAATAGATCTTGAAAATAAGAAACCTTCAAAGCTGGTTGCTACCTAATATTCTTTCACGCATTAATTTGCGACCAATAAGAGCAAAGAATCTCGTACAAAAACAAATAACAAAATGGTTAAATACAATTTTTAATGTGAATGATAAATGACTTTCAATTTCAACTCAATTCTAAGTATTATCGACAACATTTGAGGGACAACAACCGAAGCAACTAAATAGTACGTCGTATTGTAAGTGAAAAATATGTCATAGTTTCCTATTCGTCTTCAGGTTGATGGTGGTTTCTCTGCTATATGGTTTGCGGCAAATTTCCTCATGTTCGTGAACTGCGCTATCAATCCCCTTATCTACGGGTTCACTAATAACAGATTCCGCAAAGCAATGGACGGTACGCCTGGCGTCGGGTGTTTTAAATTCGGGTCTTGGTGTTGCATGTGCAGTCGGGTATGAATCTCCTTTATATATTTGCCGTGTTTTAAAAGCTGCTGCTATGATTTGTATGCAGAAATAATGTCATACTCTACCTGCGTATGTTTCTCGAAAAGTGCAACTTACAACTTTTTTATGTAGAGTGAATAGGCAGGCAAATTATCAATAAAAACAAAGGCATTCTGGTTTATACTGATCGTTATACAAAAAATATTTTTATAAGGAAGTAATTGTTATTGATGATCTTATTATTATCAATTTGTTATTTATATACAAGAAAACAGTTATTAGGAAATCAAAAGAAATTCTCAATGCCAAAATAATTGTTTAATTAATCTTAAATTAAATAAATACAGTAAAACAAAACAATGTTATAACTGTTATAAGAATACTTATCCACGATCATTGTTATGCTCGTATTAATCTAATAAAACTTAACTTACTTATAGATAATGAAGAAGAGAAACCAAACAACGGAGAGGAGCTTGAACAAGATATTCGTGATTGACACTAGTTCACATTCGAAGAAGAGATTATCGAAGATGTTAAAGAACGTGTTACATGTAAATCGAGACACAATAGAATTAAGTGGAGCTAGAGGCGATGAGGTAACAACCAAGCCGAGTAGAATAACTCCATTGAAAATTGAACATTTAGATGAAATTTGAGAAATATGAAAAAGTCGGATGCAATTCGTATTTCTGCGACAAGCCGAGTATCCTTCAGATCGGCTTCATTAATCGGCGCAGTCAATTTTAATAGTATTAACTGACTGATATGGATATGAGTCGTAATACCAGTGTCTGTTTCAAACAGAAAGATAAATGAAATTATAAAAAAAATCTTTTCCTCCGTAATAACTAGGGTAATTAATTGTAAGCTTAACATTAGTTTTTAAAATCATAAATTAATAATATGTCTTTTATTATTTTATAAATACATACATAATCTAGTCTACAATCGTAATTAGTTAATTATTAGTATAATTATTAATTACTTGATTAATTTATTCACTGTATCTTTTGTGATCATAGATTTTGTTTAAGTTTATATAATTAACATTTAACAATAAGAAAGTATATCAAGTTAGTTACTCAGATAAAATACGGTAAACACTCTATTTTTATTCTAACAATAATAAAATTAAACGATAAAAATATTTAAAGTGTATTTAAAGATTAGGAAAAGATTATTTTCAAAGGAATAGTATTTATAATAAATATGATCGGTAAATACAACATTTGTATAATTTACTCAGTAGTTGAACATATCCCTAATATTACACATATAAAAATACACAACATACACACTATACGAAATAAATACACTTATTTAAATACAACAACTCCGTATGAATACGTTACTTAGGAAAATTTAGTATGTGAAAAGATAAAAGATTAAATACATTGAAAATATTAATACATATCTATGTGTAACAACTTTAAAGGTGAAAACTAAACTAAAAAAACTAACTAACTCCTTACTTGGACGCTTTTGGGCATGGATATTATCTTAAAATCAGAATTTTTTGGTTTTTGTTTCTTATGTGAACACTATTATACATACATACATACATACGGTCACGCCAGGTCCCTATCGGGGTAGGCAGAAAGCACCGAGTGCCAAATATCTCTGTCCTTGCAAACCTGACGCGCTTTGTCTTCATTCATCATTCTCTTCATGCATACATGCTAAAATCAAGTCGAGTAAAATTCGGTATTCGGATTTCGGCGTAACTTGAACTCGGTCTATCTCTACTTACTCGGCCTATCTCTACTTACCTCTAACATTCGCAAGAAGTAAGCCGAGAGAATACCAGGCAGTGCGAACTGGCCGCCGATAAACGAAGTCGGAGACAGTGTTCCGCCGCAAATCCGGCTCCTCGGTTCCGTTTGCGGTTCAATTGCTGTCGTTCCGAGCTTGTGGTTAGCGCTCATTCTAACGATAGCCCACTTAAAGAGTAGCGTAGACGAAACCGATGATCCGCTCTAAGTGTTTATGATACATACCGCTTTTTGATAGCTGACAAAACAGGTATGCAATGCTAGTGTCGATGGATGTAGATGCCGAGGGATACTAAGATTTTCTTACCTTGATCTAATAGGTCAGATGCTGACTGAATATTAAGCTTATCAATATCTAATATTAAACTTCGACACTCAATCCGTGAGCAAAGCATTGTCATTGTAATTGGAAATGTTAAAAAAGCCACTAATTTATACCACAAAAATGATTTAAAGATTTGCGATGATTTTTAAAAATACGTTTTTCTCGAACAGATAACAGATAAAAATAATAGGTTTATCGGCGTTTTGTTGGTTAATGTGCGCTGCACTTAAAAGCATTAACAAACGTAATCTTGTCTTAACATAAGTAAAAGCATTGAACAAATAGATTGAAGTACTGTAATCTGGGCTTTAAATGAACATCCAATCGAAATTGTTGGGGGAAATGGGAAATAGGCCAAATGGGAACTAGTTTGGTGTTCGTACTGGTATTTTAGGGTTGGATTAATAAGAGGAGTCTCAGTAACGGTAACTCCAGTTTAATTTTCTCTTAGTTAAGTCCGATTTTTTAACCGACTTCAAAAAAAGGAGGAGGTTCTCAATTCATCTGTATTTTTTTTTGTGACCAATTTTCAAAAATTTGTGTTTTTTTTGTATAAGCAGAGATAGCGTATAGAGTCATAAAATAGAGACAATCTTCAAACTCATAACATTTTAAAAATTGGAATGGAAGTCTTGGATTGACTTATCCATGTTGCAGAAGGTTGAAGCCACTTACCAATAACTTACCACGACTTTACCATTGCAAGATTAGCAATAAATATTTCAATAATTTATAAAAAAAATCAAATCCACTGCAACTGATCCAACAGAATTTGTTTTTATACCAAGTGCTAAAACATTTAAAATAATATATAAAGACAAAAAATAGTACTTCGATGTAAAACATTTTAAACCATTTTTATAACTTGTTAAATCTCCAAATGCACGTCAAATTACTACCTATGTAAAAATAATCCAATAATTTAAAATTACTCACAAACGTTATTTTACGAAGCTATCCTAATAACAGTGAGTGATACGTACCATATTGAACCGTATTGAGGGAGCTTAAAGCTACATCAGATAGAATAAGAAGATTGAAGTACAACTGAACCGTAATCTAGAATATTATGCCTGCCATTTTGTAAACGTTGAAATGAAAGCTTTTTCAGTCTTACACGTATATGTATCTATGGTTGTTCTGTAAACACGTAAATATTATGTAGGTACATGTAAAGCCTTTGAGTTATTATTGCCAATATCGTTTATTTACGTTGCCTTATGTGAGCGATTCTTGATGAGACTTAATATTTACATATCTAAGTAGATTCGAGTTTTGTTGAAACCAACACGAATTGGTCGCGGGAGCAGGGACACTTTGGAGAATATTTGACGGAATTAGAGATGCGATTTAATTTTAAAAGAATTTAAATATTTCCAATGTGACTTCTGTGTATTCATTGCTGAAATGTAAAATGCCATTTTAATTATAGATATGCCATCAATAGACCACAATGGTCTGTTCCGCAAAAATGATGTACAGCCTACGTCCAGGTGCCAAGAAGCCTTGCTGTTTCTTCTGTTTCCGCCACTAGCCAATATGTCGCTGCAAGATAATGATGGTAAAAAGTACAATAAAAAAAAGTACCTCCTACCATGAGGTTTTTATCAACATATTTATTTTAGAACCTATTATAACACTCATGCATCACATTAGAGTATGTGCGCTTTTAGAATGATAAAAAATGAAAAATACACTCCCATTAAAAGCTAGCGCGAGCTTAACGAAGCTTCTATGACGTTAAAAAAGCAAAATAGAGTTCATAATCTATCGAGTCACATCAGGCGATAGCGAGAATGACGCGAACAGTCATTACCCTCCACTCGCAAGGAGATTGAAAATTTAACGAACATTTGCTTTGCATAAGGTTTATCTTTCATAATGCTATTTTCATGGTATAAAGTGAGACCTATCCATTATTATTTGGATTAGAACATTCCCACTTTCGTTACTCACATGACCAATTTACGGTAAAAGCGTTAGCTACTTAATATAGCTCTCTATACATCGCAACTACATAAAAAATACAAATCATGTCGTATATTTAAAAACAGAACAAATTGATCGTAGGTAATTTCCACACTGGACGTGGCATAAAACTATTGTGACTCGCTCGACCAAAAGCACTATTGCCGTGTTTGCCAGTCATCACTTATAACTTAAATCAACACTAAATTAACAAGCCCATACTCTTTAGTTGAGTTTAACCTAAACATAATATTTATATGTTTAGGTTAGAGTCTGGATGTGTGCCCGGTGCATGGCAGTAGGCTCACCACCTATTCCATAGTGGGACTTAAACGTAACTGGTGAATTGTGGGGGTGTACTACACTCCTCTGCTTACCCCTTAGGGGATTACAGGCGCGATGTTACGTTTAAATAAAAACTTTTTTTTGAGAATTACATATGATCATTTTACAATTATAAAATATACCTGTCGAAATAACATTGTTATATGTGCATACCTAGCGCGTATTGAGTGACAATGTAGATAATCTATTAATTTGACCAAGATTGAAACTTCTTATACTAGTTTTAAACAGTACTTACATGATGTGCATAATTTTTTGTTTCGACCATTTTGTTGTTCCACTGCTGGGCCGGGTCTCCTCTCATGGGGAGAGGGATTTAGGCCATAGTCTATCACGCTGGCCAAACGCGGATTGGTAGACTTCACATACCTTAGAAAATATTATACAATTTATAACATCTCTAAGGTGTGCAGGTTTCCTCACGATGTTTACCTTCACCGTTATAACAAGTGATATTTAAATTTTACTTATAAAACGCACTTTTAAATCAGAGGTGCGTGCCAGGATCGAACCCAGATCCCCCGGAGTGGGAGGCTGAATTTCAAACCACTAGGCTATCACTGCTTCAATTAGGCAATGAAATACTCATATTTATTATGGTTACTGGACTGATAAAAATTCAAATGCTATATAATACTTACTTGGATATATTACACTCAGAACAAAAGAATGTGCTCACGACATAAATGTTTGTCCTAGCTGTAATCGAACCCACACCACCTTAGCGGGAGCTGTCAGAATTACTAACCATTGATCCAGGTAGCCACATATTGACGTGTTATAGTAGAAAATCAATATGTTAACGACGGCGTGAAGCTTCATGAAGCTCAAACTACCTTTACACGCTAATGAGGTGTGTGGGAGCGTTCAGTCGTTAAGCGTTTGATCGTCCGCCCCAGCGGCACGACTCACGACACGACACGACACGGTTTCACTATCACTACATAGTATAAAACAAAGTCGCTTTCCGCTATCTGTCACTATGTATGCATAGATCTTTAAAACTACGCAACGGATTTTAATGCGGTTTTTTTTAACACATAGAGTGATTCGAGAGGAAGGTTTATATGTATAAAACATCCATTATGTAGTAGAGAAATACTGTTATTTTTGAGGCTTCTAATGTGATGTCGTAAATAATTAATTTTTTTGTTTAAATTAAAGCTTTTGCCCTAAAAGCTAGTATTTCATAAATATAACAGTCTATTAATATTCATTGTGTGAACGTTAATATTTATTAAGTCGACTCTCCAAGCGTCATTATGTTTTATATTGTATCCAAATTCAGGATTCTTCGGTAAGTAAGTAAGTAAGCTCGTTCTGAAATAATCAAGACCATTTTTATTTCTTTTGTTTTTATAGTTGTATTAATGTCCTCTGTAATAAAAGGTTGTATTTTGAAAAGACATTTCATTATACTTCTTATTCTTTATTTTTCACGTGCTGTGTCCGGCGGTGTTACCCACGTAAATACCGATTTAAAATTTCGAGATAAAGGGCCTCTATGTTGCCCTATAACCTCATATATCTTCCAGTGAAAGTCCCATTAAAATCGGTTCAGCCATTCGCAAGTTTAGCCTGAACAAACAGAAAGACAGACAGACAGACACTTAAAAAATATATATATATGTATAAATCATACCACTAAGGGGATTGCAAAATTTCTTTTTCTTCTACTAATTTGTTCAAGTTATAAAAATTTGTAAAAATATGTTGTAGAGGCGCGTTAAAAAAGTTGCTGACTCAAAATATGTCAACACTAATACTTTACGTGTCAACATTAAAAGCATTCGCCCTATAACCTGATATCGATGTTTGCATATTAGGTTATTACATTACCTAAAGATAAAGTAATTGCCAAGTCACGGATCGGACACAGCAAAAAGTTGACCAAATCATTTATCTCTATAAATGTCCACCAGGCGGTAAGGTATTGTCTTTTTGCATCTTTTCCTTGTAACCTACATTGTGAATTATCTTTATGTTGATTAAACTACTCGGGATACGTGACAAGTTAAGGGTTTAGAACTTAATCCCAGATTCCGGAGATATAAAACAAATATTACTGATAAAAATAGTTTCTTATTAGACAATATGGTGATAGAATTAAAATAGCGTAGTGCGACAAAATCAAAGCAACATCACGAGATCCCTATAAAATCACTACTAATATTATAAATGTGAATGTAAGTTTGTTTGTTGCGCTTTCACGCGAAAACTACTTAACCGATCATCGTGAACCTCTGTACACATATTCTTGGTGATATTAGAAGTAACATGGGATACTTTTTAAGAAAAAGAAATTTTTTACCTTTTGTCCGCGACTTCGTCCGCGCGGAATAGTGACTTTGGGCAGCATTTTAATTTCTTAGAATACTTTTATTGCAAAAGACACTATTCCACGCGGACGAGGTCGTGGGCAAAAGCTGGTAAGTAATATTTTATTTACCAATCCGAGACAAAGGAGGGCGGCTCGATTTCAAAATAAAATAACTCGACAGCTATTCGCGGTGAAGCTTTGCGAGAGCTTATTACCAGCGAATAATATACGGGCAGTTGTTTCTAAATAAACCCTAAAATATAGTACGTTGTTCACATTGACACTGTGTTCGGTGAAAAATGGAAAACTACGCTCTATGTCGCTATACGTGTACGCTTACTTTTGAAATTGGAATAGTATATATATATATGTATATATATGCAGACAAAGCTACTACGCTGCCTGAACCTGTGGCGGCATTTTTTTATGTTTACACTTTATTAAGATTGTTAGTAACCCACAAGGTTTTTAGGGTTTTTTAAAGGTATACTTAGGTTTTTTGTCGTTACAACAAGTTAGTGATATTTAATCTAAAAAAAATCGCACATGAATTTCTGAAATTTAAACCATACCCGGATTCGAACCTTAGAACTCCGAAGTGGAAGGCTCAGATTAACATCACCAGGGCGTAATTGCTCTCGTTTCTAATCTAGTAATCTTATATGTAAACGCACCCATAATTGAAAAGCGTAGCAAATAAATTGGATTGTTTCCTTTAATCGTCTGTACGTTAGTTAAAATTAGTAATTAGATATATTATAGTTACAGTTAATCCCGTAGAAATAATAAATTGCTTGTCTGCCGTTAAATTGGCTTACCCAACGGAGTCTTCATTAAAACTGATTTTAGATTAAAATTCAACACAGTGCTGCAATCCGTCGGTCGACCTTTATACGATACGAGCTTTTGCCCGCGGCTTCGCTCGCGTTAAGAACTTTCATCTCCTATTTCATCCCCTTGGGGGTAGAATTGATCAAAATCCACTCTTAGCGGATGCCTACGTCATAACATCTACCTGCATGCCAAATTTCAGCCCGATCCGTCCAGTGGTTTGGGCTGTGCGTTGGTAGATCACTATGTCAGCCAGTCAGTCAGAGTCACCTTTGAGTTATATGTATTTAGATTTCGTATGCGACCCAAACACACAGAACATGAACATGATGATGAACAAACATACAGAATATTTTAGCTAACTTTTACATGTAAATCATTTCCAAGTTTCACATTAGAGCTAACAAAAATTAACATTTGTGAGACAAAAACACATCAATATATTCCATTATGATCGTAATGCATTGATGCCTTAGATGAATAGATGCATCAGAGTCTTGACTTCTTCATTAACCTCTATTTCACCTTTTCCAGTACTTATTTGAACATGAAAGCTTATTTAAACATGATTTCCCGTGGAAAATATATATTATTCCGCGAAAAACAGTAGCCAACGTCACTCGCGAGCACTTCAACTATCTCTACACCAAAAACCACATAGATACGTTGCTCCGTTTTGACGTGGACGAATGACGAACAAACACACTATCGCATTTGTAATATTAAAATTGGATACCCGGTTATGCGTACACGTTAAGGTTAAGGGTATGGTTAACACAAACACATTCCGAAACCGCTTTGGTGCGGACTCGCTTGTTTAACTTGGAGGTTTGCTCTCGAAACTTCCACGGCTCGACACGTGTAGGTAATCGTGTACCACGGATATATTTATTACCGCACTATTTCAACGGGGCAAACATTAGCTTCAATGATAGCGCTCTATAAATATCCAAAGTTTTATATTGCACTCTACAGGTAGTTTAAGTGTTTATAAGTTACGATAAAACTATAGATTTGTGTTCGGTATTGCATAATACTACTAATATACTAGTATATACTAGTGTACTACTAGTACTAGTATACTACTAGTACTCGTATACTGCTAGTACTCGTATACTACTAGTACTCGTATACTACTAGTACATCGTATACTACTGGTACTCGTATACTACTAGTACTCGTATACTGCTAGTTCTAGTATACTACTAGTTCTAGTATACTACTGGTTCTAGTATACTACTAGTTCTAGTATACTACTAGTTCTAGTGGTACACTATGTAGTTACACTTGTCGGTCAAAAAAACTGTAATCAATCAATCAATTAATAAACTTAGCCAACATTTCCTAACCAGAACGACCTTGCTTGGAAAATCTCGGACAGCAGATTTTTAGAAGTCATCCATTCGAGTGCACTTCGCTCTCTACAGCCTCTGGTCTATCAAATTATTTATAGACTACATTTATAAGACGCTACAAATTGCAGTCCAACAGTACTTACAAACTAACCGTTGCCGAATATTGAAAGCGGCTGCAATAGCACAGCTGTTACAGCATAGATATTATTAATAACGTCTTGGGAATACTGGCGTCTACCTAAGCATTGTATTTGTATTCATGACTCTGTATTCTGGTGAGACTGGTATCAAATACATTCGTCGAATAATGCAGAAGTCTGCTTTTGGAAGTGAGTTATGCTGTGTTACATGTACAGTGTTTGTGTGACATTGACTAAGCAATTGAAACAGCGATATCCCAGTGGATCGAAATTGGCTCGCCCAATCGGAGGGTCCGGGTTCAAATCGTCGCACGCACCTCTGACTTGATGTAATAATCGGAACGTGCATTATTATTTGTGTAATATTTTCTTGCCAATATTGTCCGTTTATAATTAAGGAAAAAATACTATGTTAATTCTCTCTGCCCCCTTAGAAGATAATAAAATAAGGAAAGAGTTGACGCAATCAGAATATTATGAGCCCTCAGCGGTAAGGTCGCTCGGTCTCCAGGGGGACGCACGTCTTTGACGCTCTGAAAGACCTTGTACGCGAATTGGATTGTATCATTATATATTTGAACAGAGTAAACAAATAATTTCACCACATACTGTTCCAGAGACAATAAGCTTAATTATACATAATTGTCTATACTTAATATTATAAAGAGGAAAGATTTGTATGTGTATGTATGTAGCGAATTGGCTCAAAAACTACTGGACCGATTTCAAAAATTCTTTCACCATTTGAATGCTACATTATCACTGATCAGTATAGGCTATACTAGCTTTAGCCCGCGACTTCGTCCGCATGGAATACTACATTTTGCAATAAAAGTATCCGAAGTATTCAAAGTAATAATAAAAAAATAAAAAATAAAACCTATCCTAGGGAATTAAAATGCTGCCCGAAATCACTATTCCACGCGGACGAAGTCGCAGGCAAAAGCTAGTGTTGGATAAAGATGTTAACCAGACTAGATGTCGTTTACAGTGTTTATCGATTCAATGCAAAACAAAATGTAATACAAATATAATGTAAAATGTAAATATTTAAAGGTCACCTTAAAGGTCACCAGTTATTGCGATGAAAGCTGCAATTATCGTTGCAAATGAAATTATTGTTATTGCACAAGAATGCAAGCGGAGACGGTTTAATTGACGTGTATTGTGACCCCACGGTCTTGTAGGGCTACCATGAGGGGCAACCGAAGTCGGACCGTCCTAAGTTACAGTAACTCAAACGTATTTAGGCTTCTACATAGAAAAAATTGTGTGCTTATTTTACAGCATTTTGTGAATTTTGACAAATGTAATAAATATAAATTTGTTATAGGAAATATAAATTGACATTTACGATCTTTTGCGCTGGCCCGTATTGCATTGAATAGTAAAGAGTTAATTGGAATTCTTAGAAAACGATATCTTAAGAAAACAAAAACAAAAAGATTAAATATTTAAATTTTTTCTTTTAACATTTTTTCATAATAGTTAATGATATTATAAATGAACAATACGTACGACTTATGGTTATTAAACTTTTATTCTGTCAAATACTAATTAAAGTTCAATTTGTTTAATAAGTAAAATTATAATGGGTCTTTTTTGTGCTGTCCTGTATTTCTCGCTGGCATGGTCACCACAGTTTTAAGGGACATGCGGGCACGGATGCCATCGTCTGAAGAGTGGACACGACTGCTTTATCTGTACGGATATGACCTATTAATTGATACAGCCGAAATATGCTTTAATATTTTACGGAGTTTAATTGCTTTTTAACAGTTTCATGTTTGTTTGTAACGGGTTCGATGACCTTTGCTTACCCAGTTGGATGGAATCATACGGAGGTAATTGTGCCCTATTTTTGTTTTAGATAAAAAAGCATATAAATCCATTTGGTGAAGGGTTTATGTAATGATGATTAATCCTACCACGCTATTCTATGTAATATTAGTAACTATTATACTTTCTTTCCTTTTCAATTGAAGTTACAACAACAACAACATACCGTCACGCCAGGTCTCTAACGGGGTAGGCAGAAACCACCGAGTGCCGAATATCTCTGTCCTTGCAAACCTGACGCGCTTCGTCTACATTCATCATTCTCTTCATGCATACATGCCGTTGAATTGAAGTTACAATAAAAATAATAATTTCATTACAACGAAAAATATGTATACAATTCTACTGCTAACATTCTGTTCTGTATTACTGAAAATAAAACGGGTACAAATAAATAAGTAGAGACTATGTTACAAAACAGAGTTACTAATGTAGACATATACATCTAAAAAGTCAAGCACTAAACAGAACAAAGCAAGATAATAATCGGTGCAGAGAACTTTACACGTCTTATTAAACATTAGAATTCCGATTGAATAGGTCATCCTAATTGTTTCTATAGCACCAAACTGCAGTCGTTTTTAGGTTGCACTAAATGAGAATCAATGTCACCACATGACGCAACACTGGACACATTAACATTCCTGCAGATATATTTCACATCATGAACAGGGTTATCAACTTTTTATTGGAATAGGCTTTAATTTAATTTAAATCCCGGCAGGCACGTGCAATTTGTCAAAAAGAAATTCGTTTTGAAAGATCAACATCATTTCGTATGATTGTTAACATTGCGAGGAACTCTACACACTCAACATTTCTTCATAGAGTTCTTTAATATGTATCAAGCTTGTCAGATAGCGACCGTGACAGATTAGCCTCTCATCCTAAGGAAGATGTGTTGTTAAACATTGTACGATATAAACAAAACGGTCGATAATACTGATGACGTTGATGATAAAAATGATAATGATTTAACAATATGCCGCTATATCTCGAGCACTAATGCTATCGTACAGAATACAATAACTATTAAAGGTACTGCAGTAAGTAATAAAATGAAATGTTACAATGTTAAATGAATCACACGCCACAAACGACGCAGTTATCGGTAACGGCGATTGCTACCAGACAATTTTAGAATAGCAGATAGAAACAGATAGAAACAGACAGATAGATAACAGAACGATAAAGATGAAAGAGACCAATAACAATGTATAAACCAGATTCAATTACATATAGATATGGAAGGTGATGGAATTCTTGGACCGAAGATTGCGAAGGGAATACATTGCAAAAACACTGCTAATTGAACGCCGGTTTTTAACAGACTTCAAAAAGGAGGAGGTACTCAATTCATCTGTATTTTTTTTGAAGTTTACATATATATGTACCATGCCAATGCAGATGGATGGAGATACGAGGGAGATTAAGACTGACGTATCTTGACGAAATAGGCTAGCAACTGGCTGATGGGGTATCCGAAGTTTGCCAAACAGTGTGCATATACCATGCTAGTGATGAATGTAGAAGATGCACATCCGGTTTGTAAGGATATATGTTTGTCACTCGCTATAATATACATCACGATATAATAATAAGTGTGTGTGCGTCTACACACACTCAGATATTACTTTGCATTTATTGCGATTATTACACGTGTCATAACATTATACGATGTAAAATAACTGATCAGCTGACAACCATGTCTGTAACCTGAATTAAATAATGTGCAAACGATTGTCATTATAAAGTTTAACTCTAGAATTGGAGACAATCGCTATAATTGAAACGGTCACTTAACAGCTAGTTGACTGCGCTAGCTAGCGCTACAATTAACGGACGATTCTAGAAACGCTTCTGCCACTGCTATTTGTTGATCGGTTCATTGCCTTTCAGTTCGTTATATTTTCGAAATTCGTTAGCTTCCGTTAACAATTTTCCAATGCTGTCAATTGGTTTCCTCTCACCACTGAGAAAGGTATCTATCTACTCCAAATAAAAATGGACATGGCTTGGAGACGACCAATACTCCAATTCTATTAAATAATCTCCATTTAATTAAAGATCAGTAGCCTATTCGATATATGAAGCATCTAGGCACAATAAGCCTCCAACGCGCATTGACTGTTATCCTCAATAACGACACGAATGACTGTTTAGGCATTTTTTCCTGCTCCGTTTTTAAGCGAGTTAGGGGCAGCGCAATTGCATATTGGCAAAAAGATGCTTAACAGTGATTTTATACAAATGTTATTATACATAAAAACCTTCTGCTTCAATCACTCTATCTATTAAAAAAAACCGCATCAAAATGCGTTGCGTAGTTTTAAAGATCAAAGCATACATAGGGATATAGGGACAGAGAAAGCGACTTTGTTTTATACTATGCTGTACCTAATGACTACTGTATTGCAATATAAATACATGTTATCATAGAAGATTATAGAAGTAAATATATATATGTAAAATACTGTGATTTTAACTTTTTCTGTGATCGCTTTTTAATTGCAAATTAATCGGTTTGTCCGGCAGTTTAATGCCTCGGAGCCTGTTTTTATATTTTATCAAATATTTTTTGTATCTACTTTGTAATAGCTAATGGGAGATCGTTTTTATTATCTTAGTTGGAACTAAAATCTACGAGTACATAAACTAGTATGTAGGCCACTGATGCTGGTTGCATTCCATTAGCGTCCATTAGTAACTGCGAAAGGTCTGCAACGTTGGCTTACTCCACGCTGTTCCACTGCTGATTAGCGAAGATAAGTCATTAGCGCGCTCGCCATTGGAACCTTGCAACTGTCTTTTCAAGCCATAAATACCTTCGACAATGTTTGCTGAACACACATACGTACACACACACACACACATTACCACCATAATATTTTAGTACCTTTTTTTACTTAAAAACGTGTAGATAAAGGCATATATTTATATTACAGAATTTTCCTTTAAACCTCCATTACGATAGAAGCTTATCAAAGTTTTCATATTTCGAATTTTATTTATGTAGCATATATGGAAATTATTATTTACGAAATGGCAATAAATCAGCAAGTCTGCACGCCGCCTTACGTTTGTCGGTGGTTGCGTTTGATCACAACCAATTACAGTTTTACTGCGCTCGTAAACATCCCCAAGAATTGGACAGGTAAGGCGGTATTGTTCAATTTTTTTTACCCCCACGTTTTTGCAACTTTCCAAATTGCCTGCGCCGGGGAGCTTAACAGTGGATGTGTGAAAGATCGATTTGTCTGATAGCGTAGTGTGCGTTCGCCTTAAATATTAACAATGGCATCTTTTTCCAATTTCCCTACTCGTTTTTACATCGACATAATGCCGTTTTTAATTAGGTCTATCGTACATTGTAGCGGTTTAATGACAATAAAGATCAAACGTTAAATGTGTACATACATTTTACGGTTATATACAACTTTGTTATATTTATAACAGTTAAATCCTCTGCGCTATTCCACGTTCATATCTATATATAAAGCGGTCATATTGGTCGTTAAGAAAGCTGTAGTTTCCGGAAAACATGCCTATAGAAGAAATAATTTAGTAATAAGTGTAACAAGATAGAAAGTATGAACAATTAGCAATCAATATTTCTCGCACTAGGTATATATGAGACTAGATACCACTGAAGTAAAGATACTAAACTTGAATGAAAATCATCAGATCCAAGGTGTACAACAAGATTTACGTATTGTATGTAACAATGCACTTTTATGAGCGCCAACAATGTTTTGATATACGACTGTAGGTACGGAAATCTGTTTATAATGACTCTGTGAATGTTTATGTTATTCGTGTAACAATAAATAGTTGCGCGCTTGTAAACAGCATGTAGGTTAGTTAGTGCAAACTTGTGGGCCACGACTTTGTGTGTATGAACTATTTGAGCGAAGCAGTAGTGACATTTTACACATCTGATCGTAAACTGGGTTCAGCGTATATCGTGTCCAGACAGCTTATAAAGCGTATAACTATCTATAACATAGTCAGGAACGGAATACATTTTCATATTCGCCACAGAAAAATTTATGTTGGGCGGGAATTGAACCCACAGCCCCTGGCTCAATAGTCAAAATCTCTAATCACTGGATTTAAGTGTCAGTTAAATATGTTAAACTTAAACTTAAATATTATGTTAAACTTTAATATTGGGGTTGACTAATAGTTAAGTTTTCAATAAAAACATATACTGTAAAAATAGAATACAAATTACTATAGAATTCACAAAACAGAATTAAATAGTTCCCTCATTGAAATTGCATGAAATAATGTCACAAGATTACCGAGGTGATTATTCAGCAATTTGTATATGCGACATGCACGTAAACTCACTTTAAGTAGCTTTTAAGCTGTCGAGGAAAACATGTAGATAACAATACGTATGATATCGAAATCAGACGAAACATTTTAAATGCGGAAACCTGTACCGATCAGCTTTATCGACGGTTTTCAATAAATCTCCATTGAGCTTATCTGTTATATTTGCCACAACAACTAGAACATTCTCTCCGTATTTACGCACTTAATTATAATATACGATATCGTTTAGCCCTTCAAGTGGCTATTTCTGGTTTCAATAAATAAAATTATGTTAATATTTATCACCCTTTAAGTTCTTTCGATCAAGTAATCGATTCGTAGATCGGTGATACATTTTCGCATTACCCACAACGACGGCATAAGCTCTAAATTGATTGTGGCTTAAGTATTTTTTTATAAAGTTCAAGTTTACTACGAGTTCTCGTCGGAACTCGACATTTATTGCGACAATCGCGCGGTTGCGAAACGGTTTGGGGTTTGGCATTTAACTGTAACCGAAGATGCTTGGCGCAACTCGTGGTAAGGGCTTCAAAGGATGAACTCATGCAGTGTTGTATTGCATTTACACGCCCTCCAGTACGACCCTTCCCCTTACGGCGAATCCTATGGAATACTTACAACAGACTTAAAAGCAAGTCAGTCTGGTTTTGTATTTCCATGCGCGCGGAACGCAAGCGCGTCGGTTCGGCCCGCCCGTAACCGACTATAACAATCTTTTTCGAATTTCATAAAAAGAACACAACTACCTTTTTAATAAATCCCGCTTTTGAATTTTTCTATACGCAGCTGTAATTGTTTTTTTGTGCGATTAAAACTCAAAGAAAGTTTGTTTAAAAGTTTTGCGCTTTATTATAATTTTTTCGGTTTGCGTTTATATTTTTTTTTTTTGGAAAAAAAATTGTTTTGTGCACATTGTTATGTTGTGGTTATTGTTTTGCGTTTTGAGATATATATATATTCGGCGAGATGAAATATTTATGTTTTGATTATGCGGTGATTCTGTGAAGTGTTCCAATAACTTTTCGAAAGTGATTTTTTTGGAGATATTTCCCGTGGCACGCAAACACTGTTTAGGCGATATGAAGATGTTTTGGAAAGTTCTGTGTTTGCTCCTGCTGCTCGCGCATGCTGTAATGGCTAATTGGTGGTAAGTGATTAATCGCTTATACAATTTTAATTGATTCCCGAACGCCTATTACGCGTCGAACGACACGAAGCGCCACTTTTTTATACGCAAGGTAGGTGGTACGTAATGACTTTTTGGTTGCTATTAGTCTTGGCCGAGTCGGCGAGTAAAAAGTGAATTTCGTTCTACCTGACTCTCTTATCAAAATAAACGTCTAGAAAAAAATGCAAGGGATTGTCTGTTAACAATAATAAACTGGAAACTTTTTGGGTTATCCATAAATAGTTTCAACATAAATAATAAAATGTTTACATTTCGCTTTATGCTCTACGCGGTTGGACTTGAGGTTTTAAAACAAAACACGGTTCGTGCGCCTTGCACCACTAACTAATATGCAGGTGAAGAAAACGTTACGAATTGTTGTGTTAATGGACCGCGCTTAAGTTTTACTTTGACGAAATATTTTTAACCGACTTCAAAAAAAGTAGCAGGTTCTCAATTGGTCTGCATTTCTTTTTTTGTTGCAATAATTATATCTGTAACGCAAAATATGTACATTTATATAAATACAAACAATTATATAAATTATATAGATTATATAATTGTTTTGTTTAGTTCCTTAAGTTAATAATGTACAATACGGGTGAATACTTTTCTTAAATTGAAGTTTATGTATTTTAAATGTAATAAAATAATAAATTTATGATGGTAAAAATGTCATTTTCGAATTGTTTCGGAACATTTGAAACTTCTTACCGGTGAATGACGTGACATCAATACAATGGAATAATTAATGTACACTTATACATTCATTCAATAATTAGCATTTATAAAATACAATATAGAGTTATTATTATTCTCACTTCCTTCCCGTTCACGTAGTAACTTAGTAGGCCTCTATGACTCTACGATTTATTTATTATACACACCGTTATTTTTAAAATTTACGATATTATAAAAAACCACTCATACCGTATGTAGGCCTAGTTAAACTTTTATTACCCCGAGAGCTCTCGTAGCAAACATGATTAGAAATATGTTGCTAATTTTAGTCCAGACTCTACCATCCGGTCGGGGACATAAAATTTACTGGACGATATTCCTAATACATAGCTCTTGATAGTTTGAAGTTGATTTGACCTAAGAACTTTAAAATATCAACTCGAATAGATGTATATAAAAGATATATGTAATTAAAAATATAATCTGATTCTCCATTAAACATTTTGATTCTATGTTCTTATTAAAACTAAAACTAAAAAGAAAGGAGTCGCTAAGACAGACAAAATATAACAAGAACAATGTAAAGGAAAGTAATTGTGTCTTTAATTTGGTATCTAAGCATTAAAAAGTGCGGCGTAATTCTAAGTTTTCGTGATAGAGCTCGGTTGGATTAGGGTAATGCCGATATTAAGAGCCACAACGGGAATGTAAGATATATGTAGTTAGAAAAGTGCAAGAATAATAGGTAGAAAGATTTCTGTATAAGAATATTATAAATAAAGTGTTAATATAAGTCAAATGCGTTGCCAGAACTAAGAACAACCAACAAACATTTGTATGATTTCACAACAACAACAACAATAGCTAGGACTCAGTAAAGGATAAGGGCTAAGGGAATGGGTTAATAAACTATGATATATAAATATTTAAACCTACATATACAATGATAATATAAAAAATCGACAACAAATATTCATCATGGTTCTCACGAAAATTTTCGGTTCGAGTGAGATTCGAACGTACTTTTGGGTTCACGAGTCACGTTCACTAGCAACTGGACCAATCGCCAGTTAAATGACGAAAGCGTAAAAATACACGTGTACCGAACTGTACGTGTACCAAAACGTACCTGTTAATTAGTTGTTACGGCAATACACCTACGCCGCATACTTCGCCGTTGCAATGCACCCGAGTGCCAACTGTCCAGTCTATTCTCTGATGTTAATTTTAGGGATTACTTTTCTTAAACAACATATACTAAGGGTGATCGTGTTTTGGATATAAACGAAAAACGACCTCCTCATCAGTTTTGCCGACTTTGTCAATCTATGTGTAAATATACATATTTAAAATAAAAACGTTCTCATAATACAAGGTAATGTAAAAAGATTCTTCTTTTAAACTACATACGATGTACTAAGACAAAACATAATTTGAGTAAATGGTACTTGTGTAATTATATATTATATATTCAGTCCAAAATTTAATAATACGACTTATAACGTGAAAATAATCATTGTGTGTTCAAATGACTTTATTCATTTCAACACGGGTGAAAGAAATAAATGAAAACATGCCACATAATTGCATTCATGCAGATTCCGCCGAGGCAACTCCACAGAAGTGTCTATTTGTAAAAATACATAAAATAATAATATACAAATAATAAGTACAAGACAACTAGCCTGTGCCCGCGTCTTAGCTCGTACCGAAGTCGAATTTCCAATAACCAATAAATGCATATATTTTTTAAATATACAAAAACCTAAAAGTCCAGGTGTCTAACTTCTAATGTGACAATACCTATCTTAAAGCTCACTTAACTAAAACTAAATTAAACTAAGAACTACGGGATTTAAGATTCAGCGGTATTGGCCGTGCCTTGATTTCTGGGTCAAACAGGCTGTTAGCTTCCGCTTTTATATAAATTGACGATAGGAAAACGGTTTAGTTTTCAGTTTCCCACCCTTGGACTGAAGAACCGAATCAATAACACTTCTGAATATGGAAACTTACTTACGCTTTTAAAGATAAATGTCATTCGCTATAACTGTGTAGGAAAATATCGTGAGCAAACATTACAGTTCTCCGTAATGTTAGAAGACGCGTAAAATCTGCTAGTCCACACGGCCCAGCGTGCTAGACTGGCCTTGAACCGGCTTCTTAGATACAGTTCAATGATGTACGATACATTACTTGCAGCTGATGATAATTGCATAATGATGATGATATATTAATAATCATTTTTCTACTTTAACATCTTTTTCATGTACAATGTATGTTGTCCGCTAGGTTTTGGTATTTTGAAAAAATGTTAGCGGTCAAATCGATAGATAATCAATGATTCAATTGGACAGTATTAATCACGTCTAACTTTTTTTTTTTTTTATTTTTTTTTTTTTATAGACTTAACCTAGCAAACAGGCAGACGGGCCACCTGATGGTAAGTGGTCACCGTCGCCTATGGACATGTGCAACACCAGAGGGGTTGTCCATGCGTTGCCGGTTTTGAAGGAGAGCTCTTTTCACGCCTTTCTTGAAGAGCCCCATGTCATAGCGCTCCGGGAAAGCCTCAGATGGAAGTTCATTCCACATCTTACATGTGCGCGGTAGAAACGAACGTTTGAACCGGACTGTGGAGGACCGCCACAGGTCCAGCTGATGTGGATGGAACCTCAATCTTCGGCGAGTGGTGCGAATGTACAAGTATAATGAAATTGCTGCAAGTATTTAGCGTAGGCAGCGATAACAACTTCAATGCTTAACGAAACCTATACAGACGAACGAAAACTGTAATTTCAAATCAAGAACCCTGTATACTTGTTAAGGTAGTATATATTAAACCCAAAGATGAAACTGTTAAATAATATTTAAGCATTCGTTTTGCATACAAAAGGTAGATTGGAGAGCTGTAGTAAGATTTGATACAAATAGGAATAACTAAAGTATCAAAAATAGGCACTAAGGCTCCGCTCAACTAAATGTACTACCAGAAAACGGTACCAAAATTACGATACAATATGAAAATGACATAACTTGAAACGCAATTGTTCCTCAAAATATAAGGTACAACCAGATTAGCCTTCTTCGAGGTAGAATCATAGCCATGTGTAACATTAGCGCAAATGACAAATACATATAATGTATTCACAACATGTTTATAATTAACGTAAGTTATAAAATGTTGTCAAAACAAAATTTCCAAGACAATATTGTAAGCCACAGAAAGTTCGCATTAATTTACAAATTTAATAGACTTTCCAAAATTGTTGGCGGCAGAAGCGAACTCTGTTGAATCGCTTGTCCCATTAGCTCAAACAAAGGACTTTATGGGTATTTTCAGAGACTTTAATCTCCAGAATTGTTTTGAATTAGAGAAAGACGACATTCATTTTTGCAACGGCCTCTGCCTTTGTTCTTATACTGACGTCCGTGTGCAAGTGTCTAAAAGTGGAACGATTGATGATGATAATGATGATGATAGCGATGAAGATAACGATAATGACGGTGATGAATAAAATGTATTATGTAATGTTGGTAACGATTCATTTAGGCCGGGTACGCTGGCCGTATCTTGCATGCATAAACCTCGTGATTGAATAAGACACACAAATCTTATTACACCAACACGTCATGATACTATTAAAAAGTAAGTTATTTAAAAATCAAAAAACATCTCTGCTTTGAAGACTGAAAAATTAATTGTCAGAGTGAAAATATAACACTGCAAGAACACAACATTATATTGAAAAAAGTGCAAAACGCAATGAATAATGAAACAAGAGACAAAATAACCAATGAAATTAAATACAGCCGTTTCAAAAGAACTAAGACCTCTTCCCGGTACGACAGGAGCTATTGATTTATATAAGGAATGGAAAAACTCCCCGCTAAGGAAAAACACGAACGGCAATCGTGAACAAATCTATTTTCAAGCAACAAGGGAATAGGAAGAATAAAAACTGTGTATATTTTTCAGCATTCCTTACTAGTAGAACAGGCAATTATCTGTCTGGTTGCCGTAAACATTTAAAAGGCACAAACGAAAAGACAAGTTTTGGTGTGTAGCTTAATCATTAACCATGTCACGAATATGGTTTTGGATCTTTTGAAGTTCGCGAATTCCCTATTAAACAGATTACAAATATATATAAATGATTAGTATATGATTAACTATTATCTGGTCAAGTTCTATGGGACATGGATCATTCCTGAAATTGGTGAAATTTTTCAGAACCTTCTTATACATATATCGAACGAAATTATATGACGGTACGATAGACCCGATCTAAATGAAAAATCAACTGAAATGTTTAGGGCTTGCAATGATTCCATTATATATGGAGGTTTCTTATTACATCAAAGTGTATTGAAATTGCGGTCAAACCCTGGATGCAGGAGGTAGTGGAGAGAAAATGAATGTGAATAACAAATAAAAACTTGAGGAAAAACAACGATATCCTTCCGAAATCCCACGAGACCATTAATTTAAGGACTCGATCGAGCTACGAGTAGCTGGACGAAGAACGGCACAACGCAAAACAAATGGCCAAACCAATTAATCTTTTTCTGTTTGAAACCGGAAGATTTAGAGACTTGCCCGTTTAGAGTGCTCAGTACACGGAACCTTCGTGTGCTTTAAAATGAATTAAAGTAAATCGAAATCTTTATGAAACATCAAAGTATTATTAACTAATTGGTTTTGATGGAATAATATTAAATGTTGAGTCAAAAACACTTAACCATATGATTCAGTATGAGTCGACAGAATATTGTCAGCCTGTTTCTATAAGATATAGAAGTGTATGTAGGTACATATAGATATATATAAGCATATATGTAAAAGATTGGTAGAAAAATCTATGAAGGAAATCGATAATCTAAATCAGTCCGAAGCACAAGTATGTATTATCGTAGTGGAATTATTTAAATGTTCACGACAGCCAATTCATAATTCAAAGGGACGTTCACCCGAATGGCATTTCGCGCTCTGATCGTCCCCGGGGGAACGCTAAACGTCTCTGCTGGAACGCGTCGAAGCATCGACCTTGTCGTTGATAACAATTATGGAGTTTTCATTAAGGCACCCGAATAGAAAGGTTAGAGTAAACGAGACGTGAAAGAATTTATTACGGTGGAGTTTGCAAAGAATTCGCACACACAATTGATTAATTCTTGTTAAATTGAGCTAGCTACACTCTCTCAAATCGAATGTACAAATAATGCTTTCAAAGAACACAAACATCCATCTGATCCTAAACTAAGCAGGGTCTGCACTATTATTACCAGACAGTTGATAAACGTACATTCTACATACATACTTACTATCTCACTCTCTTCGTGTCTTATTCTTCGTTGCCGAATGTCGTGAATTATCTGACGTGTGAGATTTGCCATCCTGTCTCGCCACCAACGTTTGGGCCTCACGGAGCGCATCATGTAGTTATGTGCCCGGCGTCGTGCGAATTTGATCCGTCTATTTAAGCGAAACTCGTCTTCGACGACGGTTATCATCGCTCGTATCTGTGACCATAAGTCTTTCTAGGTTGTGGCCGTCCTTTTTGGCGATGTGATCGAAAACCCTAATATTTTTCGTAGTATTTATATAAAGCTCCTGGACGATTGATGCGTTTGTGCGGAAAGCCCAGGCTATTTGAAACATTTTCCTCCAGCAGCTAAATAAATAAATAAATACATTTACATCCATACACAAAATAAACATATTCATCACATAATGTCCTGGACAGATATAGAAACCAGTCCCGGCTGCAGCTAGGTTAACCTTTGTAACTAAATAGCTAAGTAAACCCATTGAATATGAAACTGTAGTACATTTACTTTTACTCAAATTAAATGAAATACCTTTTAAACGTCCCACTCTCCGCGTTGAACTTTTTGATGTGTTTACTCAGTTATTTACCAAGGGTCAAGTATGACCCCATTCTCGCTTCACCCACTAGTTTGTGAAAGCGTTAAAACATATAAAACTATATAAGCACACGGCATTGGGTTTAAACTGGGGTTAGTCTCCGTTCCGTTTCGTTTGTGATTATAAACTACGTTTCATTTTACGTTGTTTATGTTCAATTAAATATTATGCAATTTAAAAAAAAAAAACCAACTGACAGCTAAGAAATTGATATAAAAACGCTGCATCTAATATGTTTTTAAAATGTATTCTCAAATTTCTCATTAACACACTGCTCAATTATAATTCCGATCAAAGTTTCAAGCGCTCTTTATTCACCCTTAGGAGACGTGTTTTCCTTATAATACTTTAAATGGAACCAAACGGGAAGTACCTATACCGTTCTCAAACAAAAAAATATTTTCCAAATCGCTTAATAAACAACGGAGCTCCGAGGTAACAAACAAGAAAAACAAAATACAGCCTAATCGAGAACCACCCCTTTTTACAAGCTTTTATTTAACTTGCAACGTATTCATGTTCATGTCTAGTTTGGTCTGGTCAATGTTGCAAATGAATTTTGAAGCGTTTATCCTTAACTGATTAACATGAAATTTTGCATACACGTTTAGTTTGAACGACAATGGATGGTTAGCTTAGTGACGTCATTATAAATCTAATATGGCGGACGGCCGAAGATGGCGGACTAATTTTTTCTGCTCTGTCGTGATATAGGTATCCAATGAAAGGGTTTGCTGAAAAGAACACGAAAAACAAGAATATAAAGAAACATCTTTAAGACAAGCTTTTATTTAAATGCTTATTTAAATTGATTCCCTCACTTTATTATATTTTCAATTTATATGATAGTTGATTGGATGCAGCTGAGAATATCCGATAATTAACTAGGCCACTAACTCGTATTTCCATCGATGCATACTAGGACGTAAAAATGGACGGAGCCTAAGATACCTTAAAGATAGTAAAATTTGACCTTCGATGGCTTTTCGAACGCTAAGACTAATCTGCTGAGCCAAGAAAGCTTAGCAGGAAAGGGGTTGAATGACCCCTACATATCCACAACTTCAGGCAGGTCATTTACGCCACATCCGAAAACTTCATGGGAACTTTCACCCCGAGCTATATTTCTATTTTATGGCATTCGACCTCTATTAATGTTATTTATAGAGCGCAAATTGTTGGTAGAGCCGTTTTGTCTAATTTTATTGCTGGATAAAGTGTTGGGCCATCACGACCGCAATATTTGTTAACATTATTATTATTAATATTACCATGCGCCAGGTGCCTAACGGGGTAGGCAGATAGCTCCGAATGCCAAACATATCTATCCTTGCAAATCTGACATGCTCCTTCTGCATTAATCATAATAATATTGACTTTTCCATTATTTGTTAATATTGGAAACCTAATTTACACCATCCTGAAAGTCAGATAATTTTGCAGACTTTCCAAACTAATAAAATGAACATAGGAGTTCCAAACAGGAGGTAATGAAAAGTTTTCGCATGTTTAAAATACTACGTTTAACAGATTATAAAATAGAGTTAATATTACCCAGAATTTGTTTTGAAAAAGAGTGTCACAATTAATTTACATAACAATTTTCAAACTTCTAACTTTTCACATTCTCAAAGCTGAGGTAATTTCGTACGAGTCTCCATTCCCTATTTTCCCTCCTTAAGTACGATACCGACTTTTACACATTGAAATATAGAAATGTGAATCACTCGAATAGTACGCTTAGTGAAATATAAGCTTTTCCTCTGCATTCAAATATATAACTTATCTAGTTTTGTTATCAATTCGTGTCGGAGCCGAACATTTGCCTACAAGCCTTGTACATGTAACTGTAACAACACAACAATCTAACAACAACAACAGCATCTGAAATTCTAAAACGACAGTCGGTACAACAGGCAATTACGTATTTCATGCTGCGAGACGTGAACTAATCCGCTCGAGATGAATTCTGCGGATTGTTTGAGAGAATTGTTTTGCATTGCGTTCTGTCTGTTCATTTAAATAGTCTCAGAGCTGCCGCACAGTCTGAGCATATATTAAAACAGAGTTTATTGAACTGATTTTCTTTATAATATGTTTCACTGTTGGGACTCATGTTTCATCTTGTATTGAAAAAGTTTTGCTCTATGTCCGCCTCGCTGGCCAAGTGGCAGATTGGCAGACTTCACACACCTCAGAAACATTACAAATTTTTATAACATGTTTAAGGCGTGCAGGTTTCCTACAACAACAATATACCGTCACGCCAGGTCCTTAACGGGGTAGGCTGAAAGCACCGAGCGCCAAACATCTCTGTCCTTGCAAACCTGACGCGCCTCGTCTACATTCATCGCTCTCTTCATGCATG
>DWDX01000387.1:0-28059 GCA_018245675.1 Agara michaeli
TTAGAGACGCTGACTGCAAAGCCGGAGGTCGTGGGTTCGATTCCCACCCGGGACAAACATTTGTGCGATGAGTACATATTTGTCTGTTCTGTGTTTGATCGTTATAAAAATATCTATTTAAGTAATATATCGTGTGTATATATGCATGTTTATCAGCTGTCCGGTTACCATAACACATGCATTAAATTGCCTAATTTGGAATCTGATAGCCGTGTGTGGAGTTGTCCCTAGTTATTACTGTCCGTGAGCTGTTTTTAATAGAATTTACCAAGGACAAAACTAATATGGCGACTGAATTATTTATGTCTATCTAGTGTTTAGGTTATAAAAGTACAAGCACTTAATATTTTATTAATTACATCTTACCGTCTGCCGAATACTTAACGGCCATGAACGTGGATCATTTGAAACGGTAAGGCAGGCGATAGAGAAAGACACGATTCGTAATAGCAGTACGACCATTAAAATCAATTCTACCGCGAAGCAATTTTTATTAAAACAGCCTGAAATACGGTCCGAGGGATATGGTTCCGCGTGTGTACTAAAGCCGACAATGACAATCTTTATAGGCTTGGATTTTTCACGGCAATACAATATTTGTTGCGTGACGGCAAATATTATACGTAACATCACGCCTGTAATCCCCTTAAGGGGTAGGCAAAGCGCTGTAGTACACCCCCACATTTCACCAGTTACGTTTAAGTCACACAATAGAATAGGCGGTGAGCCTATTGTCATGCACCGAGCACACATCCAGACTCCCAGTCACTGCTAGGAATTTTAAATTAGAAAAATCCAACAGTACCCAATCCGGGATTTGAACGCAGGACCTGCCGATCGGCAGTCGCGCTAGCAACCGCCCGACCAACGAGGCTGTCAAACATTATAAAATACGTAATAATTATTGTTTACTAATATGCAAACTTAACTATTCAAATATTCAAAAGCAACTCCGAAACACAACTAAATAACTGTATTCGGTGTACGACAACCTCCATATGCGATGACGCTTTTATATTTCGTGTAAAAGAGCGTTCGAGCTCATCGAAGATTTTATCGCGTGAAGCATCAGTGAAGATTCGTTTGCCGCATTTGCACTTTCAGGTGGCATGCATATTCATATTGGAAAGCGCGACAGGAGTATTGCATTCTTTTGTTATTGAATTCAGACGTTCTATAGTCTGTCGTGAAATTTCATATGTTACTACATGCTCAGGTTGTAGATATAATAACATTCGTGTTACGGGTCGCCATTGTTATATCGGTGTGCTCACTACTTTAGAACTGTCGTTAAACACATTTGAATCGTTAAATCGTCCGATTTAATGTTGAGATGTAACTCGATTTGTTCCATTCTTAAAAGCGTGTTTTGTCGGTATCCGACCACACACGCCGTCGTCCTTCGCAGGACTGCTGTCTGGACAGTCCGAGCTTCCACTCAAGCCGTTCGCAACCCCGGAAGCCATTTTGTCGCCTCTTGAAAGAGGTTGGTTATACTGTAGCCGTATTCTGGTCCCCAGCTATAGCAGCACCTGACTGACTCCTAGGGCTTCGTGTGCTTTAAAATGTGATAAAAAATCTGCGAGTTGCAACTGCGAACATACATTTTTTTTAACATTTTATTTACCTATAGAGTTCAACTGCATTCTAGTGTTAAATGACAGTGAGTCATTAAAAACAAATGTGTTCGTAGAATTCAGTCTTGATGCAGTGAATATTAAAATCACGTTTCTTGCAATTTGTGTAGATTTATGTTTGTACTACTTGAAAAGATATATTATTTAAAACGAGTTTTTGTCGATAAGGTTGTGTTCTCGTTTATCGTAGCCAACAGTAGATCGGTAGCGACGTAGCCGTAGATTCGTAGGCTTTGGCTACACAGAATGGTGTGTCTTGGAATTTATTACAGTCGACTATCGCCAATACTACATGTATGGCTCGCTTACTAACTCAGTTGTATGCATCTATAATGGGAGCGGTCTATAAAGGCGAATAGCGAATTTATAACGAAATTTCTTAGATATATCTGAAAATGTAAGTGTCTGTAGCATTCTAATAATTCACTGACACATCTAGATTGCAATAGTCTTTACTATGTACGAATTGATACAATACCAACATTTTTGCAGAAATTTCTGATTGCATTAAATTAATTTCATTTGATTGCGGCAATTTCAAATGAAAAACGGCAACATAAAACCGCGCAGCAATCCAGAGCGCATATTAATATTATTTTATGCTGTGTTGGATCAAACACGCTACTCCAATAATTACAAATGCACGCAAAAGTCAGATCGTTGCAAGACTAATTACTCTCCTATTTACTGAACTAGAAATGACGTCGAGAGCGGGCCGCACGCGCGCGTTCGTTCCGATGCACCGAATGAGTTTCGCAAACCGCAACGGTTCAGAACATCGGCACCGTGGCACGGAACGGATAGACGGATCTCGCCATGAACCCGTAATCAGCGACAAGGCGCAGGTATCGTTCGATTGTAGCGAACGGTCAGGGCGTCTACTCCTACGATGCTACCACCATTAATCTTATCTATTCAACGGGAGCTTAACCCGGGCAGTTGAATAGAATTTGAATACCGTCCGTGCTACGAAGGGCGAACAGTGGTACACTTTAACCTACGTACTGCTACGTGTCTGTGATGCGTCAATGTTATAACGAGATCAATTTGTGACTACTCCATAATAAATATAGTACATGTATACTATAACGAAGCGAATCACAACAAGACAAAGCAGTACCGTACAAACTGCGCTGCGAGTTCCAAAGAACAATTTCGTGTTCCCATTTGCTAATAAATTTCGCCCGTTTTGGTGACGCGTTAAACTGATTTCCTCCTTACTCAAATAGTAAACACGCCCTATGTTAATGTAAAGGTCTTATTAAGCTTCAATCCAATTGCTACAAACGGTACTAAAATGTGAACTAAAATGTATAGAGGGCAGGTAGATGTGCTAGTGGGACGTGAGAGCCAATGAGATATATTTACATTTCTGTAGTCACTATTATAGAGAATCTCGCCGCATTGGATGCTACTGGCGAAACGTGAATGAATTTTCAGTCGAAATGTATTTAAAGAGTTTATTTACAGAGTACCGACCGAGGAACGTAGTGAAATATAAATTATTTTGTATTATCAACATGATTTTGGATCTGGCTGTGAGGGCGGCAACGTTTGTATTCCGAGTCGTCGTGTACAAATAATGGCACCGCTAATATACGTATCGTCCGCTATAATAGCCGAACAAAGAAACTTCATTTATCAATACCATTATAAGGGAGGAGACAACAAAAGTTCTCAAACCGGGTCCTATTAATACCGAGAACTGGGCATAAATATCTCAAGTAATTACAATAAGAAGCGAGATCGTGGAAAATCACTGGGTAGCGGAGTCGCAATTAGCGGGCGAACACCCAACGGAAATAAATAAGGATATTACCTTCTGCGCGCAGATCCGGTTGAAGATAAAAACTATATTATTCTTATTAACTATTAGGTATATTAGTTGGTAGTTGTTGGATTATTTTGCAATTTAAAAAAAACACAGTTACTGTTACAAATTCAGTGTCGGCTGTCAATGGAATAGTCTAATGTATGTTCATATACATACGTATCTAACATTGTACAAATTGAGTGTATCCATAATGGTAGGCCAAATGTTTACGTATGACAAGTGGATCGCTTAGTCATGATTAGATCGGGGATTGCACTAACTGTTGGTTGAACTGTCGGATGTAGAATTATAGTGAAGACGCATAAAGTATCGGTATAATTATAGTCCCGCGTCATTACAACTTGCGTATTGATAACATTAATTGCTATTGTCAATAGGGACTGGACCCTGGACTTGATCGCGATTAGGTCAAGGACTACATTAAACAGAAAATCGATGTAGTCTTAGAAAGGACTCCTCTGTTGTTGACTGCTGAGCTTAATGGACTTGATCGTTTTCAAATTAATAAAAGCATTTGCATTACTGTGCTCTGATGTATCGTTTTACGGCATCTTGGTACCTACTAAATATTACTAGTATTAATGAGTGGATGAGTGGATAACAAATTTACATTATTTGAATGAATGAATTACAATTACCGAATATGTATTAGCTATGTGCATTGAAGACTACAGATTTTCTTACGTCGGGAGAACTTTTTAAAAACTATATATTTTTTTGCATATTAGATAATAGCAATAAACCGTTATTAGGTTTGGGACTACATAAATGGGACTGCGATATTACACTCTTATACTTGTCCGTGGACATTAAGAAGATTTTTCTTAAATAATAGGAATACATAACATTTAGTGGATTAATTTTTTATAATAATAAATGACGGCAATAAAACTTACGTGCTTATACCGAGCGATCAACGAGTGGGCAGGAAACGGCACTCGGGACGCGATCGTGATTAGATCGGGGACTGCACTAAGCACGAACTGTAATATAGACTTATGGCAATATAAATGTATTATTGTCTCGGAGTTATAGCATTAAATATCGTTTCATGCGGACTTTTTGTTTAAAAGCTATGTCACTGAATGTTGTGAGGTCGCTACGATCACTCTATTTTTGATATTAGACAAACAATTAAAGATTTAGTCATTTCGACATTCGGAATACAAACCAATGAAATTATTTGTCACTAAATTCACTTAAGGCTTTCAAATTAAATTTTCTTACGTTCGCTTTAAAAGTGAGTTGTGTTAAGAGAGTTACCGAGTTCTTTTTTCGTAAAAATGTGCTGTTAAAACTAAACGTAGTGCATTTAATACACTTACATTGCTTAAAAATAAAGCCTTTTAATCACGAGCGACACGCTTTAACACCGCATTATGTTACGATTTCATATTTTTTCTCGTTGCAGATTTCTTTAAAGATGTATAAAATATTAATATTTTTTATTTTCTTCATTTAATAAAACGTCGATAGAATTTTGACCTCGTCATGATCATTCTAGATGGATGTCTTTTTCCAATGTTATTAATATTGTGGTTTTTAAGTAACTTTCAAATTTTCACACATTATATAGTATGTTATATTGTTATAATTAATCAGTATTATATTTACTTTAATTTGAATGTTATTTCACGAAATAAGGTACATTAAAAGAAACAACGATATTTATATTTGTCTTAGTAATATGTAGCTGACGAGTTGTACAAGTAGGTACTTCAACTAGGTAACCATTATTACTTCGCAATTCTCCCGTTTTATTCAACAGTTCCCTGCCGCTTCTTCTCGCTAAAACCGATTCCTTGTTACTTGATTTCTGCATTTCGAAAAAGCGTAAATATTTTCCTCTCGGCTGCTTTCATAGAAATGAAGGATTCAATGGACGCTCCTGTGTTGTGAATTTTTAATTGGCTAAAAAATGAGACATAAGCTGTGCTGTCACACTTTAAACTATCCAATGATATTTGTTTTGTTCACACAGTCGGTTTAGATCGCGTATCGCGCAATACTTTTAACTTCTGACAGTGACCTATGTTTGATGATAAACTCTAAAATGGCATGGTTTGGATATATTCCAACAATTGACAAAAATATTTTATAAAGTGTATTGTAGCTAACACTGCGGCACTTGAATGAAATTTGAAATTGGCTAGTCGTATTGGAATATGATTGGCACATGCTATTAATTTTTTCTATTAAGGGTAAATAATATAAGGCGTCGATAATAACGACCGTCCACGAGTCCCCTCCAGCGGGTATAACTCGATTAATTATAATTTTTACGAAACCTTTTTAGTTGCAGCTTTGTCCGCCCAACTTCGATATTGGATTACACAATTGGTTCGTAGAAGTTATAAACGAGTTCCAGTCAAAAAAAAAAATGAAACAAAATTCCCACCCCGCGCCCAAATGAAGAAGTGGATTGAAACGCTATCCAATTTGTTTTTGCTTTTTGTGCATTTCGTGAAATTTGATACATACATATTTCGATTCCTGGTAAAAGCTAAGTACGTCCGGGTTTTTTTTTTTCTATTTTTTTTTTTCTTTTGTACGAGATTGCGCTAAGTGATCACATTTCGATATTAAACCATTTACCGAAGGCCGGTGCCGGCTACGTATTTCATTTTACTGAGTGTCTGACGTAAGTTTTGGAGACTTGCTTTTTGTTCAAATTATTTCCCAATCCCTTTATTACATCTAGTGTCAGTTTGCTGTCTCCCTTTCTTCGTGCTTTTGTTGTTTTATTGTACATTATATTTTGTGTTATTTTCTATACACGCCCTTGTATGTTTTACTGTGGCAAACATAAATATGTTTAAATAAGTATGTCTATCTTAATCCATCGAACTATAACTTTTTGCATAATGTATTTCAATACACTTTAGTTTTAGTTAATATTTTAACGGATTTATAACATTTATTTATGCTTAATGAAGTATAATCGAATATTTAAATAAATAAGATAGATACATGTATATATGGTATTATAATAGAATATATTATTTTATTAGCGTTTTTACATACTTATAATTTTGTAGAAGTCAGAGTGTACGCGCATATTGTTCTTTATGAACGCATTTTAACTTGCAAGTAAAATCAAACTGGGAATAAGTAAACGTGCCGCCGGTTTGTTCTATTGTGATGTTAATATACAGACAGGAAGAGTATTATTTTACATTGCATTTCATTTCGCTCCGGCAAGTTACTAGTGCCGTAGAAACGTCTAGAAACTGTAACTTGTAGGGTGTTTTCGTGAAGTTTCATTTATTGTTCAACTACCAATTTCTCTTCTCATTAAGTTAATTACAATACAAACATCTGAGGTCAATATTTTCGATGTTTCCAGTCCGCTCTCAATATTTTCTATTTGAATTATTCACTTTGCGTTCAACTCGATGTCTGCGTCGGTAGAAATATTCGAGAAACGCTTTGAATGGCTATGTTTTATGTTTGGGGCAAATAATTTAAGCACTTGTGAAAACTTCGTGCTCTTGATTAACGGAGCTCAATTAGGTGATTCAAGTTTAACATTTTCAACGGCGCTCCGCTGTAATTGTTTAGCGATGTTTGTCAACAGAGGAATTTATTGCGAAGTATAGTACTTCGTTAAGTCAAATAATAATAATTTTAACTCGTGAAAAGCTTAAACAAAGAGAACCCCAAAGAATCTCGCTGAGACACAACGGACGGATTAGTCTAAAATTTTCAGATTTTAAATATTACAATGTACTTCGTCGAACTGCAGTGCAGGCTCTGTAAATTCCATTTAGCTAAATAGCTTTTCAGAGAGATAAGAATCTAGCCATACAATACTTTGCTGCTTGAAGCGGGAAACTAAGAAAATTGAAAAGAGTGGCGCCTAGTGCTGGAGCGTCGATAGTCCGATTTCAGGGAACCTGAGATTCGGAATTACTGGCGTCGTAAAAGTTTAGCGGCGGTTGAGAGTTTCGGACGCGGTTTTTCTGTGATACAATTCCGTCGGTCTCGCAATCTTGGTTTTAATAAGTATATAACGTTCGCGAGATGTACCTGTGAGGAGGGGATTTACATAATCATTACCATATCTGGCGCACTGGCGCGAGTATTATGCCCGGGAGGTTAATAATGCTATTTTCTCGCCACGTTTTCACGTTGCTATTTCACGTTATCGACCCACTTTATCAGCCTCGTCATTGTAACTAACCACTCAAGGAGCGACTGTACGTTGCGGCAGGACTCTATAGAGAAATATATAATACCCTCTTATATCAAAGTAATGTGATTGATCTTTTTGTCTGCGTGATAATAAGGAAAATGTCTCACCACTACTTGGAAACGCGCGGTACATATAACGATTATAAAGATTTATACATAAGTAAAGGTGTAATTTTTGAGTCGCTACAGGTATAAAAAGTTATACTTTCTGATCCCAAATTACATACAAATTGTATAAAAAAAACATATCGTGAATATTTTAGATCCAAAAGATTTCTGAGTTGGACTACGTTAAAATTTAATGCATGTTATTCTTTAGTCGCTGTACTTTGTACGATAATAGGAATGAAATAGATGTAACTTTAATATAAAAATTGTCCTCACACTAACATAAGTATTATCTTGAAATTCGGTGTTATATCTGTGAAACTTAAATTCACGTTTATACGTGCTAAAGTTAACATATTACATTGCATTACATTTTACATAACTTTATGTAAGCCGGAGCAGTATTTTCCTAATATGAAGCAGAGTAAGGTATAATTCGGCTAATGGCAACCGGCTACTCAAAGCCATGTATACCTTACTTCAAAGAGAAGCCTCTTCTATTTAAGGTTGGTCTCAGGTGCGTTATCATCCGAGGACTTAGCGGGAATGCCTAATAATTATAACCGAAAAAATGTTACTATTAAAGTCATAATAAACATTTTCCGTACAAATGTTCTTCGAGTAATAATTTATACTAGCTTACGGCAGGGAGTTTGTTCGCGTATCGTTACTGCTTTCACGTATTTTTACTTAAACCTTACGAAAGCTAAGCCTTAAAGAAGTAGATTTATAATTGTAAATGCCCAGACACCGTCATGTTTCGAGAGTGGTTCGGCTATTTTATATCTCAGTCCGTATAACTTGTTAGGTACAACATCTAATGTATTGATATGCGTTATAATTTAAAATACCTTTAAAATATAACATTAATTTTTAATCACTACTCTTAATACCCTCTTAATGTTTTTAAATCGCTTTTATATTATTAACTTACTATACTAGTGTAAAAATTATAAATGCACATTTTAAAGATAAAAGTCTCTTATTTTCCAAATAATATACTGAATGTTGTTTGTTTATTCGAACGATAATATAGGTAAGATATGTAGCTGTTCAAAATAAGAAGACAATTTCACGCGACATTTTTATTTTATTCTTATACCCACTCTTATTATAACCTTTGAGAAAAGCGAGCGGGTGTGACGGTGCGTGCAACGCGCACATATGCGCGGAAGTCAGCTCTACTCACTTAAGTCTTATTTAACGGATCAGGGAGTGCGTCTTCTTATAAGAAAACCGGGCAAGTGTGAGTCGGGATTAGCGAGGCACGCTTTTCGGCTATTTCGAAGGTACACGACAACGTTCTTGCGGGAAACCGGGTTGCGGTGCTGACATATATTTTATATCCCCCTTAGTTTTAATAATAATATTCCAATTTCATTTCTGCAAAATTGACATGGAAATTAAAATATGTAATATTTTAAAGTCACGGTAAACAGTTTATGTTTTATATCTTGCTCCTTTACATAATTCTTTTAATCTCAGTTCAAGTCTAAGACAGATTCAATTGAATCCATTGTTTCAAAATGGCGGACAGCTTAAGGAACTCCACTAAAAATCATAATTTATAGCTAAATAAGTCAGACTGTTTTCAATGTTTTCATTATATTTAGATGTGATTTATGCATACTTTTTAATGGAAATAAAAGTATTTATTTTTTGAACCTACTATCCGCAGTAATGGCCCTTACATGAATCACTTTGTTTTCTTAATTTGTGCTCATAAATAAATTCATTATTTAGCTTTTCACATGTAAGATAAAATATTTTTTTTCAGCACGTTTTCATGGTCACTCTGTTGGACGTAGCTCACTTCTCATCATGGGAAGGATTAAGGCCATTGTCTACCACGCTGGCCAAATACGGATTGGCAAACTTCGCCCATATTAAAGAACATTATAGACAAAGTGTGATGTGATTAAAATGTGTAGCTGTGGTTTCTTCGTAACGTGTTCCTTCACCGTCACAATGAGTGACATACAATTTTAACAAACTCAAAGGTACAAAAAATATATACAAACATGTAGACAACGAAATGAATTCATAAGTATTTCCAATTTTGTTTGAAGCACTTTTATAAACAGTACAACTGCTTATTTCTGACAGTGCTTCAAATTTCTTTCGTTATGCTACAATGGGTAGAAAAATTGAAAGCAAATCGCGCTTAAAGATACGCCACGTACTTTTCTTTTTCTCGCACGATTATTACGTTGTGCGTTTGTCGTGTTCTTAAAATGTAAATGGTATTTCGAATGCAAGACGTTAAAATGATATATTCAAAATATTTCACAGAAATTACTTACGTTTCTTAGAAATTGAAGCAAATATTCAGTTCTAGAGGGCGGTCTTCCATAGATTAATCTGGAAACAAGTCTTAAATATCTTTTAAGACTATTACAAATAATTGCATGGAAGGTTGCTATTTTATTTCAATAAATATTTTAAAATTGTAAAGAAAATACCAACTGTAATATTAGGTAATAAGTAAGTATAAAATTTAAATGTAAATCGCTCTCACTATGAGAGGAGATCGGTCTAGCAGTCGCCCAATGAAAGGGTCGAAAAAAGGAAGAAGGAAAAGTAGGTATCCTTAAACGTTATGTTAATTTTGTTATTAGTATTATTAGGACAATTCCGGATAATTATTTTGTTGAATCAAGTGTATTTACGATTTATTGCGCACGATGTGGCTTCCATAAACCGTGCGATTGGTTTTTATGATGATTAAAATATGTATCGAATATCGGTAAAGGGAATAAAACTCAGTATTGTTTTTGTTTCGCGTGTAGAATTTCGATGATTATCTGTTTCGGTATTTTTCGATACATTATTATTTAACTTGTTATTCCATTTTGATCCCAAATCAAATTGAAAATATTACTTTTACTTTCTTTCTATCTCAATATAACGTTCTATTCGTAATTATTACCTAAATGAAGAGAGTGTACATTCATTTTACCGGCAGTGTACAGTTACTTTGGAATGAACTCTTCACTAAAATACTAAGTACGTAGTTTGAATAAAATGAATACGATTAAAGATTCCTTTTATTGCATGTCAATCTTGGTCATGTCTCACTGGATTGGATAATTCGTTTATACATCATTTATTACATGATATTTTATACTATTCGTTCGCACAGTCAAAGAGTATTGTGTGAAATCCAACTTTCTTATGTATGTTGCCGCTATCGCGTTTATTTTATTTATTTCGTGAAGCACAAAGTGTGTATGAAACCAAACATATAAATTTATAACACGTCACTGAAGTTACAGTGTTTGTTCTTCTGGCTCACCTTGTTTTTATCAGACAGCAATCAGTAACGTTACAAATATGATTTAGTATTAAGAACAACCAAAAGCTGCTGAGCGAACTCGCGAGATAACCAATAAATCTAAACTTTGAGAGAAAGTAATTCTGTCTTTATGCTTATACGATATTCTTGTCCCCGGGGATACCTATACTTTGTTATCTGTTGTGTGCGATTTGACGTCACATAACTATTTGTTTTGCCATTGTATGTAGTTCTGTTTTACGCGACGTTACGACCTTACCGTGTTGAATATATTCTCCCTCAAATGTTGCGTTATATTTTGTGGCGTAACGGCGTTAAAGATTAGATTTTTCGTCGAGTAAACAGGGAATCTTTTAGAATTTTCACTTGGGTGGCTAAAAGCGTGCTTTGTCACAGAAATAGGGAGTTTTTCAGTGAAACAGTTACCTTTATAAGGACTTAACGTCGTAGGAAACGGCCGAGTAAGTATACGGCCGCAGGGGCGCCCTTCCAGTGCTGATAACAGAATTATCCGAACGACGTCATCTATCTTTTAAATGTGGACCTTACTTTTGTTACCTTTGCTCGCGATGCGTTACTGTCGGGGTATTGTGAAAAGAATTTCAAATACGCTAGAAAATATAGACCCATTACGTCATTTATTCGCACCTGTTATTGTAATTATATTATTATTGTTATACCATCACACCAGGTCCAACTATAATGAATAATGAAAAAATTTAACGGAATAGAAACTCTGAATTAACATGACCAACGAGGACTTCAATTATAAGGACGTTCAGTTTTCATTGACAAATACTTATAGCTTGAAGGCTAAGATTTTTTCAAGTCTAAATATATGAAGCTGAAAATCACTCTTATTTCGTCCTTACTATCGCTTTTATATCATTATACACGGTCACCTTCTCGTCAAAGCTTCTGAGGTTTAATCTTACGAACGCCCCTAACATTGTCAGAGGTTCGTGCCAGAATATGAATCCATTCGTTTCAACATATGAAATTAAATTTTTCTATTATGTTTGAATCAAATAGGAGTATCTTAGAGAGACGTCATTTGCATTTTTTGTTCTCAGCAGACCATTTTATTTGACACCGATATCGTGAGGGTCCATAAAAAATAATTGGTGCACCATTTTGGAACGTCCCCCATATTTGATTTAGAATGACGTCATTAATCTAATCATGCATTGTCATCCAAACGAAACGTGTAGGCAAAATATCAGCACAATCGGTTGGGGTCCACTGGTTCAAATTTAGCTGCAAGATTTGACCCTCACATACTAATGAACACAAAGGCAAGTTAAATTTAAAACTAGTAATAACATTCTTCTTGGCATATGTGTAGCAGCGTATTTGCAACTCCATTATTTATCCCCTTAAGACGATACATGTGAGCCCGAAAATATTGCGCCCCGTTTAAAGAATAATATGTAAAACACGTACGAGACAGCTTTTGTTGTTGAAAGACGTATTTGGGACGATGATTTCATTTCGCGCCAATGAGCACATTTTTTTCATCTTCCGCGAAAATCAAGCACGTAAGAGGATTAAAACCTTGTACGTTATTCATACATCGTTATTGCTTATGGAGATATTTCTACACATACCATACATAACATATTTTATGTATAGGTACGAATGTAGGTACTCTTATACTACGTTTCACAACTTTAGAATTGTGAGAACTAGTACTTGACTCGTAGAAGGGGGAAACTGAAATATCATAATAGATTTCATCCCTACCTATTACCAGCATACACCTACAATAAATATTTATTGCCTATTAAAGCCAGTAGCAATTCATTAAACAGCTTTTACGTGTTATTCAAATGAGATTTATTACTCAGAAACCGAAAAATGTTTTATGTTGCTCGCCGCAAATCGACCTAACAGTATTACTCGGGCAATCACATTTGTCCGATTTCATTTGGCTTAAGTATTGAACAAATCGAATACCATTAATGAATGATCCCAATGCGCTATAAAAGTTCACGGGGAGCGTTGTTATATTTAATAATAAGACTGGTGTTTGTCGAAGTTATCTAGCTCACAAATTATAAGTAGGAAACACAAATAATAGTTGACGGAGGGCCAGGGGAGGGTGAGGTTTACGGGCGGGGAGTGAGGGTCGCGGGGAGTGGCGGCGGTAATCAGTCCGGACAGTAATTCGGGAGCCTTAAGGGTGTGATCGGTTAGCGCAGACAAGGGTACCACCACTAGCATCCTTAGAGGGAAGAAATACTTTAGTTCAACATTTCCAATGTGGTTTTGTTTTGTAGCTCTTCGAGATTAGGCAATTTCTCAATAAACATGCGACTCTGCTGGGCAGCTGCTATTGCTTTGTTTGAGACGTCTCCGGAGAAATTATTGTAATGTGGAATATAAGTTAGGGTATCGTAATAACATTTAGTTCGATGTTTCTGTCTTACTTATATTATGACTTTACGAACGTAAGTCATAACAGGAACAAAAGTTATTGAGATATGTCTCACGCCGTGTGGTTATACAATTTTGACTAGCATTTTGTTTAGAATTTTCGGTTTTATTAAAAAACCAGCAAAGTTGCGAAAAAAGAATCTTGCTATAACCCAATTAATTTTACTTTGAATCTTTTGAACGTACTGAACAGAGAAATAACGGCAGCCTACGCAACACTCATCTGTTATGAGTACACAGCCGACCACTGAAGGGTCCTTCAGGCTCCCCTAGTCGGCAGACTCCGAATATCTTTGCACCTTAATTACGCTTGGCTTCGGCAAAAGTACGACACGTAGTCTCCAACGGTATATCCAAAAAGGGAGTAAAAAAAAATTAAGATTGAAAATCGAGACTCTTTCACGCGAAATACGAGGGCCTCTTAAAAATTTAAAGTATTCTTAGACACACAAAATTCCTCTCTCAAATCCTGATAGACGGTTTTAATTAGCTGTTTGTTTTAACAGATGTGCAATGTCTGCGTTATTTCATTAATACATTTGCTATATTTCATTTAGGTACTGTAAAATAAAAATATATAGGTATTAAAAAAAAAATTGCAAATACTGCTTACATAACATCAAGTGAAACTGCGAACAACAAGTGTTGCATTTATTACGACAAAATATCATTGATTATACATACTGTATGTATCCACGAATTACGAGGTAATATTTAGTTTGTTTCTTTTCCTTCATTTTCGTATCAAAATTGTTATCGTGACGGTATAGCTAGTTACGTGGTATTCTGTGTACTATTATAGTCATAATAATAAACGGAATTTATGAAACAAGCTTTGTCGCGTTCGAGAGTCATACAGACTTAAAATATACGTGACTTATTCGAAAGTAGTTCTTCGATACCTACATGTTTCTTCGCGAAATATGATAACATTAAAACATAACGTGGACAGTTTCACGATGTCAATAATGCTTAGTGCGCGCACGCGAAGCCTGTAAGCCGGTCTTATAGAGCAACTTTCACATTATCTGCCGTACTGTTACATAAATTTGAGCTTAACTCGACTTACGCTTATCAAGTCAAAACTACTAAAGCGTATATTTATTTGTTTCTATTTTCCGGTTGATTGACTCCGTAACTTCTTCGGAAGAGACGCGACGGGTTAGCCTACCTCGCGAACTTCTCCCCTGATTCAAAATCAGTTAATGCAAAAGTTTATTTTTATAAGTAAGATTACACGGGAGTTCGGATAGAAGTTTTACGAGGCTGCTTTCTTTCGAAATCCTACAAGGTATGGAAGGAACATTTCACAAGGGTACAAGATTTTTGGATTAATACGAACTTTAAAATAATATTGCTTTTCTTGTAAGAACTTGCTACAGCGTAATGTTTGAAACGGATTACGTTCTTTTGGTAATTTAACATCTTGCCAGGTAGTACCTATTTCGGGTTTTAAAAGAGAGTGTAATTTTAATATTGTTCGATTAATTGTAAAAGTTGCTATCAGTCATATAAATCATGTGGATTTTAACGTTTACTGTACTAAACGAAACTACGAAAATTAGTAACGTTTTGTCACGCTACGCCAACGGCAGTTGCAATTTTTTTATAAACGTACTTTTTTAAAAACGCTGACAATATTGAACGGGAAAAACTGTAATTTTATAATATTGCAGCAGTTTTTACTCGTATGGGTGACCGGTAATAAAGATATCAGATTAACAATGATTTAATTAACTTAATGAACACCGCACGTAACACGTTATTCTAACATTAGGTACGTAGTGATTTTTAAATAATGTATTTATACGAAGTTGACAAAACTTTATGACTAAATAAAGCTTCATAAATGACACTATTTAGGAATTGTATTTGTTTATTGAATATGTACTTAAAATAAGTTAGGTATTTTATATTATTAGCGCGTGGTTATTATATTTGTACATCTCTATTTTCTCTTTATCTTTTAACCTTTATAGTTTTTTTTTTTGTACTATTACAGTACAGTATAAAACCGAAACCATTTAAAGAGCAGACAACTTGTTCAATGCCCTTCTTTCGCTTGATCTGTGTTTTTAAATAATTGTCTTATCAGAATTAAAAGTACAAAGGTATACCTTTGTAACCAGAGTTACGCCCGTTATATTACGCCCGTTAAAAATGCAGAATTAAACCTAAAATATGATTCCCTACAATGTTTATTATTCTTGAATAAAATAATTTTATGGTAATTTTTCTGATCTGCATTGTAGTGATTTTTGTAAGTTTGTACTATCAATCATTTTTTTTTCACTGTTAGACAGGTTCTGCTCTCAGTATTAGAAATATTATAACCAAAGTGCACCACGGTGTACATGTGCAGGTACACTGGTACACTTCATACTGTTTAGATCATGTTATAGACATCTTCAAGGCGTGTTGGTTACTCGCGACATTTTCTTCACCATTATAGCGAGTGACATTAAAACATACAAAACTTAAGCAATACAGCTTGTTCATTATGCATAGATAATGTTCTAATTAAACGAAAACCGTTTAAAACACTGATGCTCGAATGTTAAAAATTCACGGTTATTTGGTTAAACAGTTATAGGGATGTAAGCGATCGGACTCGCTTAAATTTATGCACGCGTCCCGATTGAGCTCATAAACATTGTAAAACTTCCGGCAGATGGCGACCGCTGCGCGATTATACTCTGTAGACACAACGCACAAACGTGGTTTTTGATACGTTAAAAATTAAAAGTACACAAACGTAGCAGATTTGAGTTTTCAATCCGGCTTAGAACGACGGCATGTAAATAATTTCATGAAACATGTTGTGTAGGCAGCAGGCAGCTACAGCTGATATTACGATATTTGAAATAATTTAAAAATGGATTCATGCAAACATGAAAGTCAATATTCAAAAATCAGTACTGGATTATGTATTATAACTTCCTGTATTCCATGTAGTGGTAGTCTATTCAATGTACTGTGATATACCTACATACATAACTTCTACAATTACAGTGTTCGGCTGAATTTACGCACGCTTCCCGATAAACCTCATAAACGACGTAAAACTTCCGGCAGATGGCGCGGGTGCCCGATAATATTACGCGTCAATAGTCTACAACGCACAGCCAGGATGACTTGGACAAATGTTAAAACATGTTGTTACGTAATGTTAAATTGTTTATTTACCGTCAGTTATCTTTGACATGCTTACGGTTAATTTATGTTTCGCTCGGTAAATGTTCTTGTATATTGTTTTTATGTAAATTCAAGGAACTATAAAAAAACATTAAATCCCGACTGCAAAATCAGCTAAATCTCTTTAAACTATTTTACATAATATATCAAAATGACTGGGTTAGAAAACGGTGGTCGCTATTTTAATTTTTATCGCGAGAAATTAGCGATCATATGCATAGAGGGATCACGTTATAAGTGGTGCCCATTATCCCCCTTCATTACGCTAACAAAAAAAGATTTTGTATGCTTGAAAAACTTGGAATGGCAACATAATTTTTACAGGCGACATCCACTCCGTCATAATACGCCATTAACGGTTGAGCGACGCGGCCTCTAATTCACGTTTAAAAGCCTGCACTTGAGTCAAAGTCAGCTGTAATTTCGTCTTAGCCAGCAATACCTAGCAAAAATCTAATTTGTCAAGAATTACACTCAGGCTACTAGAATCGTCTGGTGTAACGGTGTTTTTATTATACCACTTGCTACCCGCCCCGCAGTTCCGGCCGCGCACATTATTTTTTTACGACGAAAAATCGCGATTATCCTGTATATTGTTTTCGGGTCACTGACAGAATTGAATATATAAAATTTGTATGAGAATTCGCGTGAAACACGTGCACGAATACGGAATCCACGGCTTCATCAAATTTTCAGACGCACCAGGAATTTGACGTACTTTAAAAGCGACATTTCGAAAACGTGTTTTTTTGTTTTTATTCGATGTCGTAATTCTTTCTGTCTGTCATTGCGGGCATCAACAATGACGCACGGTAAGAGTAGAATTTCGCGATCAATTCATTCATACTTGTGTTATTAAAAATTTTCTCCCGGACAAACGAAAAAAGCTACGCGTTGAACCCTTTTTTGTTTGGTTGGTAATTAGTGTCTTTTATAAGCATGACGCTGTTTTTTATTATCACACACAGTGACGAGCGCACCTAGTCATTATGCCAATTTCTTTTCATTGTTCGAAATAAAATTTGTACACGGAGGATTTTGTACCGTAAAGCTTGTGTAAATGAAATATACATCGCCTTTTTAAATCAGGTACAAATAGGATTTGAATAGATTGTAATATCCTTCCCGTGAGTAAAATTAAGGCCGCTCTTAGGCTTTCAAAGCTCATACATACCTGAATTTAACTATGCAAAGTTTTAGTGTTTATTGTAAATGGGATTATTTTGAAGTAATCTTCGCAGTAATCGATGTAGAAAACGTTCTACGCGTAAGTATGATTAAATTGTTTGATAAACATATACATATAATATGTATAGGTACTGCTATGGAAACGTGGGGGATATGCGCTTATATAAATATCTAGTAGTTTTCGTAGTTTTAGGGTGCAGGGTCTCGGGTCTTTCGGTCCCTCACGGCTCACTGCGTCGCCCTTCCAACAGTGATTCATTAGTGAACCTTCACTGCATTGTTAGAATATGTCGATCTACCTATACGAAGTACGAACAATTTGTTTACAAAGGGGTGTGTTGGCTATAATTGGTATTAATGAGTTTTTTTTTTATAACAAAACAATGTTTAATTACTAATATTCTTTTTATAAAATAATACTAATAACGTTTTCTCTATCTTTACAGGTAAGCTATATTGAAAATACCATACTGGAGATGGAAATTACACGTGGTATTTTAAAGATTTATAATGTCACATTTTAATTCAACATTCAACAAAAATATTTGTACCGTTTGGAAATCAAACCCAAACCTACCCACTGAGCAGTTAAGTTCATCTACCGAACCAATGAGCCAGTCAGGTATGAGAAATATCTTTCTCGTTTCTGGTTAATCTAAGGTCTATTGTTAGAAAAGAAAAACAATTACATACACGTAATTATATTTTTATAATACGTAAATTCAAACCACATTATTATATACAAAAGCTCCTTTTCAAATAAGCCCTTGTATTCTTCTATTACATATTTTAAGCTATTCAATTCGCCGACTATTACACAATGTAAACATTACTTTATAAAGTTCATACGTAGTTTAATTACATTACTACGGGTTCTTTTGTTGAATGTTTTAACTAAAGCGCTCTTTAAAACGTCGGAACATTTAACTTGTGAATGAAAATATATCTTCTAAAGTGTTTAATTACTGACTGGCGAGCCAAAATGTATCTTTACATAATAAAAATAATTACGTAGGTGATACAGAAGTGAATTTAATGTGCGGTTTAACACGTTATGACATGTATTTATGTATGAGTAATTGGAAATAATTGAGTATGCCTGCAGTGTAAGGGTTTTTTTGTTGAATTTATTGCAACGTTAAAGTACTTCAACAGATCTAATAATGTATTTCTGCTATACAATTTAAAATAAAACAAAATATTGCACAAACTGCTGCTTAGCGGCAGAAATAGGCACGACAATAACGCACCTACAGCTGAACAAATATACGATACGACCACTGTCAAAACATTCAGAAATAAATAACGATGATTCCGTAAAATAAAAAATGAATTCTAATTTCGTAATAACGCACAGAGTTTGCACCGACGTCGGTGCCAGACCCCTTTCATTTCCTCCCCTCTGTCTGCGATTATCGCGATCAGACATACAGAAAGTTATACATTGAAATATTGATATAGGCACAGATTAATTTGTGAATTGATAGAGGCGCTTCGAATGGTCTAACTGGCTAACATTGTAACACTTAAAGTGATTATAATGTGTTAAATATACAATCTGTTAACAATGCTTGCATTTACGAGTATGAAGTGTGAATATATTTGTAATATTGAAGTAGTTTTTTTATGTGAAGGCAGTAGCAAGTAAGCAAGCAGCAGAACCACGTGGCTGCCGTCCATAGATATCTGTAACCACTCTCCAATACGTATAAGGGAACGGGAGTATCAGTGTATACTTAAATAGTAAAATCTGTTAATGAGAATTAGTTAGTTTAATTAGTCCCATTACTATGTTAGTATAAGTGCAGTTAGTATTAGTTAAGGCTGCTATCCATCACCCGGCCAGTGTGGTAGACTGTGTCCTTAACCTGTCTCATTATAAGAGTGTGTGTGTATCAGTAGAACTGGGAGATATTTTGATAATGATGACGCTCAACAAAGCATTTAACCAACATTTTTGCGCTTCAAATATACATTAATCAATCGATTTAGGTCGTAGTTGGAGTTACTAGGATTAAGATATGTAGCAGGTGAATTTTTTAAACTGACTTATTAATCTACGCGTGAGATTTTGTAGTGTGCTACTCGTACTTACATATAGTAGAAATAATTCTTATGTTTAACTAACTTAAAGTGACTCAGAGTCTGGATGTGTGCCCGGTGCATGGCAATAGGTTCACCACCTATTTCATTCTGAGACTTAAACGTAACCGGTGAATTGTGGTAGTGTACTACACTCCTCTGCCTACCCCTTAGGGGATTACAGGCGTGATGTTACGTTTACGACATAATAAAATTTTCGTTAACATAAGTTTACAAGGCTTTATTACTTTGTGTTGTAATTTAAGTTTGGTCTTGTTTTCAGTTTTTGCAAACACCTATGAATGTTTCATCGTAGATCTTTATACATAAAGATTAAGAATACGTGTATACTTAATATTTGTTACATTATAATACTAAAATCGTATACTATCTATGTAAATAATACCATTATAATTGCATCAAATCGTAAAATGCAAACGTCGTTATATATTGCTGTATTGCAAATATATGCATGTCAGTACTTCTCTGTAATTGTCAGTATTCATGTATCCTACTATGAGATAAATGTAATCATTACACGTGAAATAAAATTATTTGGGTGCCGATGAGTTTTTATTTGTAATATCCCTTTCACAACTTATTACAAGGTATAACATAATGAAAAATATGTAATGTTCAGTTTAACAATCAACGTTAAATGAAATTCATATGCTGAAACTTATTATAACGAGTATAAGGCGAGTTGAGGAATGTTTTAAATAATAACAATAACGCAGTCACAATGCTGAACAAAGCTCCGAAATAACTTAATTGCTTGTACAAAGCCCCGGGGAGCCGTAACTTCCTCTAAAGTACGTACATTTCTTCTAAAAAAAAGGAGCTTATATCACTCTCCAGCCATTCAACTATTTCCACACCGATATCACATCGATCCGTTGATCAGTTTTGACGTATAAGAAGAACAAACAAAAATACATTCGCATTAATAATTATTGTTATGGATTACCCATAATTATTGTGAATAAAACTGGATATCGCGTTTGATGATCAGCGCTCACCGATATTATAAAACGCTTTACATAACAATACTATTTAGAATTGTGGAACGTTTATAGAACATTAGCCACTGTATCAGCCGCTGTTTTCGCCGGAAACATGCAAAAAATACGAAACAAACGTTTATTGTTTAACCCGTTTTTGTGAAGACTATTTAGAATTGCGTATTGAGACCTAATAGACATTCTAGAGCAATTTCAACATTTTACTAAGTACCCAAAGCTAAACTTGAATATAATAGAATGTGTATCAACCACCAGCCTTTAGAAGTTCACTGCTAGATATAAGCCTCTAACAATCCGGGAGAATCCTCTCAATTCTGGGTTTTCGAAATGTAATGGTTTCATACCATTTGCTAGGAGGGTGACTTATACTCCTTTTTGATTACAATTTCCCCACTAATGAACGATAACACTGCTCTGACTGACCTCGTTGTCTAGTGGACTCTGACTGCGAAACCGGAGGTCGCAGCTTCGATTCCCGCACAGCTCAAACATTTGAGTGATGATCACATTTGTTTATTCTTGCGTAATAATAATATCTACATATATTACGTAGAATGTATGTTTATCAGTTATCTGGTTACCAGAGGGCCGTGTGTGTGTGTGTGTGTGTGTGTGTGTGTGTCGTGCGTGCTTGCGTGCGTGCGTGCGTGCGTGCGTGCGTGCGTGCGTGCGTGCGTGCGTGCGTGCGTGCGTGCGTGCGTGCGTGCGTGCATGTGTGTGGTGTGTGTGTGTGTGTGTTTTATTATTATTACAGAGATACGAAAAACAACATTCCCAAAATAAACGATGTAATTGGAGACACTTGATACGGATGTTGGTGCCGATTGTCGGCTATTGAAAGGCAATTGCCGGCAATTCGCCTCGCTCCCACGCGGACCGCGCCTCGCCACATCGTCGATTGATTCTCATCATATACCCCATTCGTCGGTTCCATTCCCGCTCGAAACAAACTTGCGTCATGAGCATTAGAAGATGAAGAATAGACATAGACCTTCTCTCCCATAGGTCATGGATGCTGTGTCCAATACCGGATCTATTCATTGCAAACATTAATAAATGCAATCTATTGACGCACGATCATCTCATATCCTAAGAAAACAAAGCCCTTTATAGCTGACTAAGCACCTTTTGTAGTAAATTCAGTTTATATCGATGGTGAGGGTGACCACTTCTATCTTTACAATCAGGATACGGACTCTTAATTATTACTTGTTTACTGATTCATTACATGGCTTTATGTATTACTAGCTGTGCCCGCGACTTCGTCCGCGTTTGAATCATCCCTACTTTTGATTTTTGTTATACTAAGAGATTTTTTTATAAATATTTTTTTTATCTTTCGCAAAAAAATATTTTTTTGTCTTAAAAAGTATCCTATGTTACTTCTAATACCTCCAAAATATGTGTACAACGTTTCACCATGATCGGTTAAGTAGTTTTCGCGTGAAAGCGTAACATACAAACTTACATTCACATTTATAATATTAGTAGGGATATCTTTTAATGTAGTGTTTAACTGTGTTGACGTATAATTACAATTATTGTAAGAGTTATAATTTGTCATTTTGGACTCATTATTTTTGGAATTATAATTTGTCATTTTAACTGTCCGTATAGCATAACTGACTGCCTAATTTGGGATCAGATAGTTAATTTATCCCAAGATCCAATACACATGTAAATTGATATGTCATAAAATTATTTAATGCAAAAAATTACAAAGCATTCGTTATTAAAATTATATTTAAATATGTCCTCAGTGACAAAATAGTATGGTCACACAAATACCCTCCGAAATCGCCATGATATTGTGACAATATTTACCGCGTGGGTTTACTTCAGCGATAATAGTTCATTAAGGCTTCGGTGAACCTTTGTGGATTACCTAAAGCGACGTCTTGATGGATCCAACACAGCTTATCATTTATTTGTATATACTGATACGCGAAGCCTGCTAATCCGCACTTGACCAGCGTGGTGGACTTCTGCGTTAAGCCGTATTTATATAACTCGTGTTGTAACGTCAATTATAGGGCATAAAGTATGCATGTTAATACCAATTGTGGACCGATCTGCCTCACTGGGTTATACCGTAAGTGTCTCTACTGTAGCTGACCTGTTCCCGGCAGTGCGACTTGCATACAAGAAATGCAGTCAATAACATTCATAACGTTTCAATACATCAACAATATAACAATGATATGAGTCAGTAATTTAAAATCTTATATCTGCTTGAAATACTATAATAATCTTTGATAACACGCTGGCTGGATCGAGGTATGAAAAAAAACGCATTCCAAATTCAAATTGCTGATACAAAAACAACGCACATTGTGTGTCAGATGTCAGTCGTAAATCAACATTCGTTATGTACGCCATATATTTAAGTTTATTTATTATGAAATAAAAAAGGGTCGTAAGCTTACGTTGTGTGTTACGACGCAGAAGTTAAAATGATATTCGTAACTTACATTGCAAAGCTAATGTTTATTGTAGTCTACTTGCGACTTACGCTGGTCCATCCGTACCTAGAAAAAGCCTAGTCACCTTTGCACCTCAACGCAGTTAAATAGATGATTTTATTTGGCGGTCCCGTTCAAATTAGTTTGCAGTTGGCATACGACAGCGGCTACTTGTGCCCGCTACCTGTTCGTATCCTCTCGCAGACATAAGCAAATTCATAATAACATACGAAAAATAATTGTATTTTGTGATCAAATAAAAGTTTTGCATTAGCAATCAAGTTATGAAAACCTAGAAGCTAATAGTTGAGAAACATAATCCACCTGCGAACGAACGTTCCAGAAGATTCCAGAAATTAATATCTACGGTAATAGTATTCCCTGCAGACTTGATTAAATTCTTTGTGACGCCAGTGACGTTATAACAGCTGCAAGACAAAGCCGATCTCAGGTTAGATAGCAATGCGTCTGCTACAGAAGGATATTGGAGTTTCGAGATCCAATACTTCAGAGTTCCTCTACGGTGCAGACATGCATTCATATTTCCCTTTTATATACATAGGTATAACTAGACATTACTCGCGTCTTCACTTTTAATTTAAATAAGTCCAGTGCAATCTTTTGGTAAATAAGCTAAAAGCTGAGATTATGAATATCATTATTATCATATAAAAACAGACTGAGATAGTTCAGGCATGTACAAAGAATGAATTCTGAAACAAATTTGAATGCTAGTGAGAATATACATTCGGTAAAAGCTTATGTTTTATACGACGACGAGTCGCTCCCAAAAGTATGGTGTATCTTTAACACTTCCCCCGTGATCAAAGAACATTATCAAGATAAGATTAATACTGGACGTGTTTCGTCACTTGTAGGGAACCGTGACAATTGCTCGCCGGATGACCAATAATCACTTCTTCCCTTCCACGCGTATTCCAAGTTGGAGGAGACGGCGATTTACTTTGATATAATAATTGGAACGATTCCACACACGACTATCTGATACCAAATTAGGCAATAAAATGGTAACCGCACAGCTGATAGATATGTAAATACTATACATGCTACATAATGCTTATGCAGATGTTTTTATTACATCCAAACACAGAAGAAATAAATGTGCTCACTACACAAATGTTTGTTTTGGTTGGGAATGGAATCCACGAGCTCTGGCTTAGCAGTCAGTGGTCTTTAACGGCTTGATCGACAGGTCAATAGTAGCATAAATTGAGAAACAAGCGAATTGGCAAAATTTTTATTATTATCAATCTGTACACCAATTTTATATTTCATCATGGAACAGTGGATAGTGTGAAAAAATGTTTATGCTGTAAAAGTCGCATAAGGTCGTATTCTGGAGTCATCAGGTCGCGTGTCGGCCCTCGTTGTGACCAGCCGGCCGCTTCTTCGAATTTGTAACGGGTCGCACCATCTCACATTTTCTTCACACGACTCATTAGTCACAAGTAATTCTATTGTCGTGACAAATTTCTTACTTAGTGACTTATGGTGACAAAACTTTCTTTATTCCCTTTGTGCACACTTCTGATTTTTGGGCACAGATAACTTATTGCATAGAGATCATTCAGGTGAACGTCAAATAGGAGGGGGTTCATATGTTTTGTGTAGGTCAAAAGTTCAAACTTGTTAACGGTTACGGATTAAGTTAACGATTGCGTTGGGAAGAATGGGCCCGCTGATGACCCGCTTGTCAATTGGCCAAGCAGCAGTGTCACAGCATCACGCACAAATCGTGACGCTGCACGAGGATGCGTGACATTGGCTGCTGGAGAATTTCGTTCCGTTGTACGGTCATAGCGGCTCCAACAAACATTATTACTTCCTATAATAAAATTATGTAGTTATACCAAATTTTTGCTTTTTCACACTTCTCATACTACTTTAATTACGTTGTAAGTTTTTTCCCGCCAAAATTATATCACTATCTGTAATCTGCATCGTTTTTTTAAACACTTGGCAAATAATATTGTTCAGACATTTCAAATAATAAAAATAATGTACATTAATATTTAGTAGCTTATAATTATATACTAGTAACAACCCACTAATGATGAAAATGTTGCTTACAATTTTTATTCTGTTCTAATCATAAAACCTTAATTTTTACACTGTTCATTCAAATATTTTCCAACCACTAAAAGTTACATAGTTAAATGACTACTCTCTTTTTTACTTCCTTATTGTTATATCGTTTTACAGAAATTTTAAAATAATAATAATAATTTTATAGTTAAGTAAAGAATTGTTTAACTTGGTCTTCTTGGTTATATCTTTTATAAACCGGACCCAAGTAGCTAGACTATCTTATACTCATATAAAATGGTTGCTTGTCTTTTTACGGCAGACACAGCATGAGTAAAATGTCTGTATCTGGTGGAGTATGCTGTATGGCACTGCTAGAGTGCGGACATAAGATGGCTGACAGTAACGTATTCAATTCCCATTAGCTTTGGTCATTGTCAATTGATGATTAATATAAAGTGCCTACATCGATATACACATATAACAATAACAAGTGATAACTAAATTTAAAGGCGTGTCCTAAATGCTAAACTAGCTAGTTCTTCTTTTGTTTGTTTGCATGTAAAATAAACACCGCTGTATGTGCATTAATGACAGTTCGATTTTCCTGAAACATTCGCGCCATTTGCACAACTGACTTCCGGCCGGGGCACAGATTAGTAATACTTAGAATGGTATCTTACACTATATATTTTTATTTATTTGCTTTTTTATAGTCGTTCTCTATATTCGGATGAATAAATCGTGACTAATATTTCACAGAAAAGTTTGCAAGACTACTAGTATGCTGATTCATTGTATATTTAACCAGATTCAGTCTCGCAGAAGCTGCAGACATCGAAATAATATCTTATCGTCTTAATTAATTGTCATTTTACGTCTAACAAAAACTGTATATTATTGTACTATTATAGAAACGTCGTTACGGGGTGCACTCATCGCTAAGTAAGAGAACGTAAGAAAGTTCCTTTCTGTTCATAAAAAGTCTGCATTTGTCACAGATAAAATATCAGACGTTTCGTATGCCGATGTAAAGTTACTTAAGCCTTAAAATCGAGACAGTGTGTGAGAATGATTTATAGACATGGGTATCGAAGTAGCAGGGTTCGTCTGATCTGCAAATCAGTTAGTCTTTGAGCTGCGCGGGCGCATTATAAAGAACATTAGAGGTCGCGATACGTCGTCCATCCGTCGGTCAGTCCGCCTCCGCCGCGCGAGTCGTTCGAACGTTAGCGCGCGAAACGCACAATATAACAAAATGTTGTTTTTCATCACCGTTACCTTGCTCCTGGCCAGTGCGCAAGCGAAGTTCTTCACGGACTGTGGTATGAAATATTGTATTTTACTCTTCTTGACAGCACATGATAGCTCTTTAAGTTTCATTCAATGCATTTACCGGTTTAGGTATTCCTTGCTCATACATCTACAATTTAAACTTAAATTAAGATAATTAAGAGCCATATCGTTAACCGGTTACTCTTATTGCAAACGCAATATACGACTTGAGGTAATTTGATTTTTTATTCTGCTTGTTAAATATATATTGCATGATGAGATCTATGACCTGTTTTCTTGGAAGCAGAACTTGTTTCAAAAGGTTACCTTTAGTGGAGCTGACAAATTGTTTACCTCATACATAATGTTATCAGTTTAACTTAGCCAGATCCACAATGCATGAATAATAAAAAATAAAAAAAATGATTTGCATTTCGTTTTAAAAGCAAAAGAACGTATGTACCTACTTAGATCGACGTAGTATACGTTTCTTTGTCATAATGTCAATTGATATCAAAAGGCAAAAAATTCACAATTATAAAATTTAAATTTAAATCATTATCCTATCGTCGTCAGCGTGAGTCAAAATATAATTAATCGAGTATAATTGTTTGCGATAACTACTTTGCCGCCATAATGGAAAATTCACCCACAAGTCTTTCAGTGCTGATATTAATTGTAAACATAATTTTTTCTTCCCAGTTAATAATCTCAATTCCGCTCATAGAGACGTGATGTAATTTTAATATAGCGTTAAATTATAAAACAGAATTTATACATGTAATTAAACACAGCTAATAAATAATCATAACCAATTATTTAAGTTTGTAATATGACAGTTAAAATTTTACATTTATTTTAATTTAACATAATCAATTTTTTATCGCAGTACAATCGTATTGTTCTATTTAACTTTACATAAAACGATACATTAAAAAAGATTGTTATCTGACAAAACACTGATTAATAATGTAATTTGTTTAGATGTTGCGATAAGACTCGGCTCTGTATACGTACCAAATATTTATTTTTTGCTGACGCCCTCAAGAATGAGGTAAAAATGTATATATCTGACTAGTAGACGACCACGCGTCACTGTGGTTCAATTATAATAATATTATAAACGTAACATCACGCCTGTAATCCCCTAAGGGGTAGGCAGAGGAGTGTAGTACGCCACCACATTTCACCAGTTACGTTACGTTACGTAAGTCCCACAATGGAATAGGTGGTGAGCCTATTGCCATGCACCGGGCACACATCCAGACTCTGGGTCACTACTAGA
>DWDX01000388.1:0-28005 GCA_018245675.1 Agara michaeli
TCACAATCGGTTCAGCAGTTTGGCCGTGATGACATCACAGACAGACAGACAGACAGACAGAGTTACTTTCGCTTTTATAATATTAGTATGGATAGTATGGATACGTAAGTAATATGAAGCCTGTTTGGAAATAAGAATGCCTTATATTAAAAAATCCATATTTTCAATTCAATCTAATATTAATTATTTAAAGGAATGAATGGTTTTTTGAAGCCCCTGTATTAATTTTGAGATACAAGAACTTTTTTAAACTTCTGCATTTTTTAATAAAACCTTATCATTTTGTCTTTTAAGATCTAATTTAACAAATGCTCTTAATATCTAGTAGACTTTCGTAGTTCGAGCTTTTTCCTTACTAAATAATACAAAAATTTTGATTGAAAAACTTAACCGATACACAAAAACGGTTACTTTAGCATTAATATATTTCTGATAAATATCTGGAAACAAAATTGGTAATACGTTGAGAATAAGTGACCGTTTATATAAACCTGTTGTTACCACCGTACTTCCAAAACGAAGCGACAACACTATGTATTTAGGAATTACTCAAATACTTGGAATACAAGCAGAGTCGAGATGAAAACGCTGAAATTACTTCAATTACAAAGTTATGAAAAAAAATGAATTGAATGAAGAAAGAAAATTTCATTTCACTTTAAAGAAGGTTCAGCGTCCCGCGTCCTAAAATCGTCTGACTATTTATAGCCGAGTCGGACAGAATAATAATGAATTCTCGCACCTATGTATATATTTGGATCTTCATTCGGATATTACACTTGAAAAATTTACACTGAAAATAAGTATGATTGACACAAAGGCCACGTCGAGAGTACTTCTAATAAACGAGATCGTACGACCACTTTGATAAAAATAGAATAAGCAAAAAAAAAATTGGCAGAAATGTAGCCAAACGGTGGACATTCTTAGTCCTCAGATACCCTTCTATAAAATATCAGAGACAGATACCCTTCTATAAAATATCAGAGACAGATACCCTTCTATAAAATATCAGAGACAGATACCCTTGTATAAAATATCAGAGACAGATACCCTTCTATAAAATATCAGAGACAGATACCCTTGTATAAAATATGCAATTATGCGATACATAATAACCGTCAAGTTTAGTGTTTAGGTCACATTCGGGGTTCGTTCTTTTTGTCGTTTGAGTTTAAAAGGTAAGAGCAGTGCGAGTGAGACGCGACACCCGCTGCCTCATGTGTAACTTATTTAGCGCCAAAGTTGCGGTGTCAAAGCTAATCCTTCACGGTAATTATTCTAATTCCTAATTATTCTAGAAGATTTTTCATTTTGCATCTTTCTCTGCAGAACAGCATCCGAGAAATGTATACGTCATAAAGAGAAGAATTTAAATAAACATAACAATACATTCGGCGCCGTTTATAAAAGAATTCAGTCAGATGCTTAGTAGAAGTTTGCTAGGATATTTTTTCAGGTGTTAAATTCATATATTCTTTTAATCTGATGAAATCTTTGAGCAATCAATACACATTAATAGACTAAAAAGTAGTTACATTTTACCATTGTTAATTGTTAATATTCAAAATGAAGTTTGATAAGGGAGGCTATTTTTTGAGCCGAAAATTTGTTTATGAATTTGTTTCTACGCTTGCGTTATAAATAAGGAGAGCGTTTTTTACTTCGGACCATTTCATCGCGATGTTGGCTGAAGTAACAAGCAACCGCTTCCTTAGCAAATGTAACTTTGAATAATTTCAAATCGTACACATCGACCAATCTAGGCGGAAGATAACAGGCGCTTCTCTGCACTACAACATAAAAAGCAGTCTTATCTGCTTTCGTTGACAGAAAGAAAATTAAATTGTAGTCAAACCTTAAACTAACTAAAATTTATCGGATTACTCTTCAGTTCGTCTTGTTTAAGCTTGTTCCTCAATGTTTAACTGCAATATATTTGTTAACAGGCTGTATTCGTCGCGTTAATTACGATCGCACAAGGTGGAATCATCGCCCCAATCGTTCCCGTGGCGCATCCCGTCGTGCACCCCGTCGTGCATCCGGTAGCGGCGGTATCGCACACCGCAGTTGTGCACCCCGCGCCTTTAGTGCACGCACCTGTCGTGCACGCCGCGCCTTTGTTGCACGCGCCTGTCGTGCCTATAGTTAAGCACGCGCCAATTATCGCCGTGCATGGCGTGCACCACTGAGTGGGATAACGGAGTTTGAATGTGTATTCGATCGGCTACTTTAAAATATTTTATTGCGAATGTTGTGAATTAAATGCCGGTAAATTATTATTGCTTTATTACTTATTTCTATTTTTAAGGACGATTCAACACACGACTATCTAAATCCAATTTAGACAATGAATTATGTGTTATGTGTGCTTACGTCAAATCTCATAGGTTAGGATTTCAACTCAGACTCTCGTTGGACTTATCACACACTCGATATTATTCCCGGTTTAATAGTGAGCGCCATTAGTCACGCAGTTACACTATGGTACCTCATCTTCAGCCTGTCAATAAATATATAACACGTAGTACACGATCACATACATTATGCGTAAGCTAGTATGACACATTGCTACGCCGCCGTCTTATCGACCGTGTTACAGACGACTTATCGCTGCACGGACCATATATCAACCGACACATTACGAAAAGATTTATTCACAGTACATTTTGCTGTATTTTTTTACGCTTACTTGTCGCACTGGTGGACAAGCGATAGCGAGGATTTTGCATAAAACAATAATAATAACTGGGGACAATTCCACACACGACTATCCGAATCCTTAGGCAATTCAATAGCTGTGTTATGGTAACCGGGCAGCTGATATAGTTCCATATACACATAGGATGTAGGTAATATTCATATAGATATTTTAATTACACCCACACACAGATCAAAAATATAAACATAGACATTAAATAAATTAAAATATTGTAATGAAATTCTTATAACACAGTCATTCAATTGCCTAATTTACAATCGGATAGCCGTGAGTGGAGTTATCATCAGTTTTTATTATTATCACAGTTAATATTATATTTTTCCTTACAACATCAGAAATGTTTTTCTATCGAATGTTACGTAATATGTAACAAGTAACAAAGAGACACAAAGCTCTTTTCGAATGTTTTTTCAATAAAACTCCTTAACAAATACTTAATGACAATGGTTACGTAATGACATTGGCGACAATAGGTTCCCAAAGTATGTCGCGACTGTATATTGAGTCGCTTAGCGGGCGGCAAACGGCGATCCAAACAAATTGAGCGTATCACACACATTACTATTGAAAGCAACTATAATTGAAGTTGAGGAAACAAATTCGTCCTTAACATTAAAAAGCATTCCATGTATTAAGATATTATAGTTTAAACTTGGAACTGAACGACATATTTCTTGTTTGAAACAGTCCTTTATTCATATCGGTAGTAACACACTTTTTTCTGAAAACTAAGAGATGAATCTCCGATTTGTTCACGATCGAGGTAACTTTTAGAACCACTGCCCTATAGTAACGCAAACACTCCGGTCGTTTGTTATATATTTTCCTTATTACCGTGCAATCGAGAGCGAAAGCCCTTAGCCGTTCGAGAGGTCTCGTAACCTCCCGCTCAAGGATAATTGCCGATGCGTTGGGTTCAGGAAGCTGGGAGCTTAATGACCTATTTATCTATAAGACCCCATAGTTAACCTTGGCTGAAATGTTTTACCACTAGCGAGTTTACTAACTCGTGACTAGTTGCCAAGTTGCCTATTTTCCAAGCGATTAAATATGATTGATCTGTACTTTTTAAATTTTCTGAAGGCTCTACGACTTACAGAATACTTTAATTATTGTTAAGATCCATACTAATATTATAAATGCGAATGTCTGTTTGTGTCTGTGTGTCCTTTTATCATGGCAAAACGAACCCATGGATCGACGTTTTTGATATGGAAATATGTAGTTGAAAGACTGGACAGTGACGTAGGCTACTTCTATCGCAGAAAAATAGCACAGCAGCGCCAGTGTTCGTTGGTTCGATTCCCGCGCAGAACAAACATTGTGTGATGAGCGCATTTGTTTGTTCTATGTCTGGGTGTAACAAAATATCTATATGGGTATTAATTGTAAGTATACACATATGTATGTTTATCAGCTGTTCCGTCATCATAACACAGGCATTCAGTGGCCTAATTTGGAATCGGATAGCCGCGTGTGAAATTGTTATTGCTATTATTGTACATCATTTATTAAATACAAATCTCGATTTTCGGTCCCAGACTTACTAGTTACCCTCATTGTGTACTAAAGAGACAACTAGTTATCCAAGGGACGTCAGCCCTATTTGTCACACATGTAACACTCGCACAATTTGCCTATTCCTATCCACCGCATCCCGTTCCCGTGGCCTCCAAGTATCCATAAGATTCATAGCTAAGTCAAGGTTGGGGAATATTGGCCTACGAAGGTTGTTCGAATTTATTGTTCCCTAAAAGGTCGGGGTTCCGACATTGGCATACCGGAAGTTTATTTAGGAAAATTATTTATCCCACTCCTCTTAATACCAGTTTATACATATTTTAGTGAGCTCTGTATTTTTTAGATTTTCGCGCCTTTATCGATACCGATCATTTTTGAATACACAATGTTTATTGTGTAGTCAGGTTTCTGTAAGAAGTGAAATAAATCAGGGGTACTTCTCCACGTTGAGCCCTACATACAGACATAGACTTTACATAAGATACTAAATCGTTAGATATTTAACATCGTCTGTTTGCGATCGTACATCGCTTTTAGGATATTAAAAAAAAGGAATCGTCACAATTTCCTTTCAGGGATGAAAAGGAAACAGGAATATCTCGACGAAATTTCCCGACGCCTTTTGTCCTTGATAGGCTATGCGTGTCCTTGGTAACAGTTTGCAATAACGGACTGCAGGCATTGCGTAATGAAAAATATACTATTTGTACTTTGTGCGTGTTATATTAATAACATGGTGCCTCCTTAATGAATACAGAACAATTAAATGGGAACGTATAATTAATTTGCGAATAAGTAGTGATGGTCGGTGGCTTGGATTGCTGTCTCTCGTCCCAGGGGTCTCGATTCAAATCCCTTAAGTTATGTCGAGTGCGTCTCAAAAACTCAAAATTAAATATCACTCACCTAAACACTCACGGACAAGTTGTGAGGCGGTAGAACACTACGGAAATATGTTATCACAGTTTAATTCGTTATAGGTCCTCATCCCCGATCTACCCCACTTTGTTCTTATCGTTTTGACAATCTTCTAAGCCCTCGAGTAGTCGTCGTAAATAGCTCCCGACCTAACCCAGGAAGGAATAACATTTGCGAAGTTTTAGGCATATATTCCGCTAGCCTTGACTGAGTGATTTTTACGCGTAAGGCCCCAAGGCCAAAAGAATCTACTGAAATTAACCAGCATTCAGTGAAGTACCGGCGCGGAATGATTCGGTTAGCGGAACGTACTGTATATGAGAAACTGGCTAAAACTTGTCTTCTGGGATTGGAGTTCTATTTATTTATGGAAAATCCACAACCACATGTATAAATATGAACTTAACTCAATTATTTACACTTAATGCAAACAATAGATTTACTTCTTATTTATTCATTAAGTTTACCGACGATTGATAAATTAAAAGCACACATTATAAATAAATAGAGAACTGAACTTTCTAGAAAATGTTCAATCACATAATTAAATTAAAGCATTTAATTACATTAAAGAAACGGTCATTAAATATGTGTACATGGTTGTATATGTACATGTGTGTGTGTGTGTGTATGTGTGTGTGTGTGTGTGTTATTCGTGTGGGTGTAAACATTTCTAATATATCAATTGTAGATACAGTAAATAAATTGAAAGAAAATTAATTAAACTACATATAAAGTGAATAACAAGACGTGTCAAAAATCTGTTAAAGTTATTCGCATTTACTTTGCAAGTAGTTTAAGTCCGCATTACTATTCGCAGAATGTCCTTAAAATGTACAATTGTCCCACAAGATTGTCCCATAAAACCGTCGCATTGCCTCGATGGGAACATTAATGCACGTCACGTAGGCAAGCAAACACCCCATAAGGAGTTTCAGATTTGAGTTACAAGCGGCAGCGGTTTACTGTATTTAATTTTCATAAATTATATATAGATTTATATTATCATATTTACTAGTATTTGCTCTGTGGTTGAAGTTCAAGCGTAATTCATTATATTTTAAAGTTCAAACAATTGATTTTAATTCCGACGTACCAGAAATGAAATTTAGCTTAACTAAGCCTTATTCTTGATTTTTCCGAATTAGATTTTGACAATTAATAAACGGTACACAATGAATGTTTGTTTTTATTTAGCTTGTTGTATTTGTAAAACGTAAACGTATTACATGAAAATTTTTGCTATCTACACTCACTCTCTATAAACTTAATTTGCCAAATATCACACTCATTTTCGCATGCAATGTACTTTAACAGGATACAACATTTTCTCTTCACGTGTTAATACACAGATAGAGGTATATTAATTCGCTCCCGTTCCAAAATGAACAACGCATTGGCAACTTGCTCAAATTCCGCATATATTCATGATATTAACGGTTTGTACATACATGGAATTCTAAAATGCGGATAATAATGAATGGCAGAAACGACACAATATACTGAAAAATGCTGTTATATTTTTTTATCGCTTCTAACTTACTCCGTACATAAACGCAGTAAGCTACTTTAGACAATCCCCACTCGGATCACAGTCTCTAAACACTTTGTTCTTTCAATCACAATCGGCTTCAGAGCTCTGGTGGGCCCCGCACATTATTGGGAAAAAGAGAAACTAAAAATTACCAAACATTCCTACGTACTGGGACGCACAATCCTTTAATAATAAATGTGTTAAACAGTGAAGATTACGAATATAACATTTAACATTAACAAGTCATTAAGTTCAAGGTATGCGTCGAAATTTTGGCAGGGCGTTTTCTACCGACCCTAAAACAAGGGCCTCCGAAGGTCCCGACCCAAAACCGTTACACCTTGACCCACTAATAACCTTATTATAATAACCGTCATTACCAACCTGAGCTTCCACGTTCCTTCGAAGACCTCGCGTGCCATAACTTTGTCAATGGTTAATGAAAAATTGGGAATTTTTCCCGTTAAACCATCAGGCCAGGGCCTTTGCAAAACTATGCGAACGACCAAAGTTTTACAAATAGTAATACATTCATTCGCCATTACGTTTCCTTCAGTCAAATATATATCTAGAAGTGTAAAAAACTTAAGGTTTCGGATCAACTACGAGCACATTACTGACCTGTCTAGTGACACGGCGACGAGGCTGTATACGGAGGCGGCAACGGACAGCCCCTGCACGTACGGCACAGTCTTGCACATCCACCAGCCGAGAACCCAAGCTAAAACAAAAGAGAATCACATAATCATTTCATGGTATTCGGAATATCCGTAGGTGACATATAAAACAGAACTCCAGCTAAACAAATTGGTTATATAAATTTTTACTTAATACTGTCCTATCGGGCAGTATGTTTGGTTGTACCAAATACCAGCGAGCCTTCAACGGGCAAGAAATATTGTCATATTTTTGAGCAACTATTTCAATGACACTGGTACCGCTAGCGAAAATTCACGTTTGCCCTTATGATTCAAAATGTTATTCTTATTTAAAAGTGTTTCTAGTGATGCCGTTCATATTAGAATTTTTATTTGGATCATTATGGATAGTAGCGTTCGCGTTCTTTTCAAGTGTTTCAAATCTATTAAGAGAGTGCAGTTTCTATAAAAAATGGTCCTTTGATATACTGCTTTCGATGTGGGTTGTAGGATATGGAAGTAATTCGTACCTCCCTTGCATAATTCCCATTACACCTCCTTCTGGGAAGATAATTTGCAGCGTTCTGTACAGCATACATTAGAGTACTTATAATTAAGCCTGGATTCGGCACAAGTTCATTCGCGAATCATTCGAAGTTCACTGTAGTTATGTTCAAATCACGACAATCAATATAATTGAACAAATTAATACAATCCAGGTAGCTAGCATATCTACACGTGAAACCTTTAACTAGAACATTCGATCTCTCGATAGTAAGCTCCGTTCTTTCTATTGTATAAAAATCCTTACAAGTTCGTGTCACTAAAATACTGAAAGGATCACTAAAAGCTTCATTATCCGGTGAGACCCAAAATTTCTAGTATCATAAACGTCCAAGGACTTGTAAAACAAAACACAATGAATGTTAAATTTTCCGACACATTGGAAAGGTAAGGATTTCCTAAATGCCGCCGCACCGCACGTGAGCAACAGGTGGAAAGAGGTCACAAAATCAATATTTACACAACGACCTGCAACTAAAAGTAGGTCAGGTCGGTGTACCTGCGGCCCCTTACCCTTGCATTTCTCTATACTTGTCCCTTTCCGACCCACTCGACCTCTAATACAGCCCTCTTTGTCCCTCCTGGCCTTGTCCCAACCTGAAACACAATGCAAAAGAAAAGTCGGAAACGTTCCGCCCTGCAATTAAATATGAATCGTATGTAAATTGGGTAAGGTTCCGTTTTCTTTGGGGTGTCGCAAGGAAGTTGCATATCCCGAATCGATTCGAGTTAAGCGTTTAATGAATAGCTAATTCGATTTTAATGAACCTGTCGATTATACTTGATTTGTAAATCTAATAACTTATATTATTGTCCTTGGCCTATTATCCGAATAAGGGCGGTATTTTAAAAATGTACATTAAGTGAAAAAGATATCCTTGGGATAACTTTGAATTCCTCTAATTTGTGAGGAAGAGCGCGTTGAATGCTTAAACTTTGAGGAAGTCGTTTTTGCAATAAAAAAATTCAAAGCGGCATCGCAAGCCGAAGAATAAGTATCTTGTAAAGAAAAAAATTGAGTCGAAATGTGAACAATAAATTTAAGTACGTATTTCTACGGCAGAGACGGTAGTACACATAAATAATAAATCGGCATATTCTGTTTACGATGTTGGTACCTACTAGGGAATCGTGACTAGCTAAAGGTTAACATAAAATATGTAATTGGTACAACATAACAAGGATCTTTTGTTCTTCTCTGATAGATTTATTGTTATTCGATTTGCATTTGTTTATGATAACGACAAATAATGTCTTGTGATTTCAAAAGGATCACAAAACGTAAATAATAACACGTCACGTCACGTCACGTCACGTTATAGGAGCGTTGTAAATGTCAGTCATTATGTTAACAATTAATATATCAATCCGGTTGTATATGAGATGAGCCAACAATTTCATTTCCATTTTACGATCGTCGCAGAAATCACTATCCGGGTGTTTATTAGAAAAGAACCCGTCGAAAGGCGTGTAGATACATAATGCACGCGTTGTGAGCAACCTACCCGGAACTGGCCTCGGTCCCGGCTTTTAAGGGCGGAATTTTAATGAACACCCTCTGTATTATTCTTTTAGTGGGTCCGAAGCAACCGTGCATAAATGAACAAGCTTGTTTGCCACTTACGAAGAAATTGCACGGTTCTCTTTCATCTTGCATATTAATCTAGCTGGATTAGTTTAGAAACTTGTACAATGTTTTCGTTGGTTTTAGTTTTGGCACTGCCAGTTATTAGGGTCACTTACACAATAATTCCTACTCTACGCTCTCTATCAGGAGACGATCGGTGCAGTCACCCTTCCAAAAGGTAACAAGACAAGCATTAGTGTCTTTCAGACAGCTTTTTAAAATTCTTCCGGGTCTACCGAATATTTCTAAATATTTTTCGCAGATGTCATGTTAGGATTCTTTACGGATCGGTCGGAGGTAATATATTGTAACCTCTGGGGACTTACAGACCAAATGAGAAAATAACCACACACTACCTAATTAATAGGAAAGATCCGATAATAATAATTTTATGTTGATCATCTTGGATCGTATATCAATTTACGTTTGTTTATTTTTCCGACCCTTTAATTACTCCACTGCCGGGTTCCATCTCTTCTCTGAGAGGAATTAAATTTATAAGTTATAAAATGCCCGAACGAGTCAGAAGAACCAGGATTCGAACCCAGAGCGCCCGGAATAGGAGGCCGAATAACAAACCACTAGGCTGTCACTATTACGGGAGACCGTGTGCAGCAGTGTTACAAGAAAGGGTTACAAAAAAATATTGACCATGTAAAGGCTCTATTTAGAGAATAATAACGTTATTAGAACGTGTGCAGCCGCGTCGGGACGGTAAGTAGGTCAGTGAATTGGGCCGCAGCCGCGAGGATATCTTTGTGCGGATATTTGTACAACTGCTCGTTTGTATTGCCGGCTGGTTGATACGCGGTGCGGGGTGTTTTATATAATAGACTGACCTCGTGGTCGAGTGGTTGGAGACCCTGACTGCAAAACCGGAGGTCGTGGGTTCGATTCTCACCCGAGACCAATATTTGTGTGATGAGCACGTTTGTCTGTTCTGTGTCTGTATGTATAAAAATATCTATATAAGTAATTTTTTCACGAAATTTTTTTCGGGAAACTCGAAAGAGCTTGACAACCAGATAGAGCTCACCTCTTTTACTAGCCAAGCGAATCCGAGTACTTATCCTGCAAGCTTTTTGTAACGAACTTGGCCGCTTTCACATTAATGTTTTTGATGGGATAAACAATTTATCGATTCTACAAAATAGCTTCTGCCTTACTGTGATATACTGTGGTCGAGTTTAGCTTTACTGTATGAGTAACTTTGACTGGCCTCTGTCTCGTGATTACAATTGATTGAATCGTGTCCTACCCAACACAAACATTCGTTGTGATGAGTATAACGAAAATATCTGTGTGGAATTGTCCAAATTATTTTTAAAAAGTAGGATAGAAAAAAATATCATTTTTCACATCCAATATTATTGGAAAGCAAAGCTCGCATAAAAGCCTTTTATGTTCGGTAGGTAGCCAGTACGATAAACATTCTTTTCATCAAGCTCCGGGCGGTAAGTAGGGCGGATTGTATGAGCTAATATTTCAGCTCCGCCCAATTTGTCTGACCCTAAAGGAATCACTCAACGGGACACTAAGCCGCTTATGCACTATCCGTTGTATATTGTATACCTTGACATAAAAATAGTAAGACAAGTTTTGTAATGAAAATTTATTTTGATTTACTATTTGACTGATCTAATGGTGAAGTAATTAGTTCACTATCGGTTTTAATTTCGATTGGCAATCAAGTCAAATATTACGTTAGCGAAATGGATACAATTTAAAACAATAAGTCTTTAATTGCACAGATATTATATGACATCAAATTTCTATAGAATCGTAACTTAATATATAAATATATTACATATATTGTTAGTTAAACGTTGACTGAAGCGTCGGTGGCTAAGCACGTGGACATGCCTCTTAACTACACGGATGCCCTACAAAGGGTGTATATAGAAGAACTTTGTTTGTTATCCCGTTCCGAGATAACCGAGGTATGTAGGTGGAGTGTCTGGAGGCCTCTAAATGTATTAGTGTTATCAATATTGAGAGAGTAGCAGTAAAGTTGAATACACAGGAAGGAGGTTATACAGAATTCAATATACATATATGTACATATAGTTGACTGGCCTCGTGGTCAAGTGGTTAGAGACCCTGACTGCATAACCGGAGGTCGAGGGTTCGATCCCCACCCGGGACAACCATTTGTGTGAGGAGCACGTTTGTTTGTTCTGTCTAGTCGTAATAAAAATATCTATATGTCTATTATATCGCGTGTATTGTATGTTTATCAGCTGTCCGGTCACCATAACGCAGGCACTAAATTGCCTAATTTGGAATTGGATAGCCGCATGTGGAACTGTCCCCGGTTATTATTATTATTGTTGCATTGCATATTGTAAGCTTCACAAATATCGAAATACTGTGTCGTTAGTATACTTTTATTTCCGCGATAGTTGTTCCAAGGGTGTTTGAAGGTCACGTTAATCAATGTACAACTCATTTGCAGACAAGATGTCACGGTCTCGCAACACTTAAACTGAACGAATAACTTTGTTAAAACATTCCAATATGCAACATTGAAGGTTGGCCGGGTGAAGTTCAGTTCGGGTTTTGACCGAGTTTTTGTTATCTAGAAACGTCAGTGGAACAATGTTTTTTTATATTAAGAAAATATGTTACGTCTACAAAGCATTCCAGCCTCGGAGAACATTCTGCAGACCTCATTGTGTACAGGTTTCCTCATAATTTCTACTTCACTGTCATATCGAATGATATTTAATTTTATCAATCAGAGGTGCACGGCTCTGAACCCAAACTCCTGGAGCGGAGACTAAAATCCAAATCATTAGCTCGCCACTGCTCTTTATATAATTAGCTGATTTAAAATTATCAATCAAGTTATCTACTGCTGGCTGCCCTGACGTATTTGTTTATTTAATTAACCAGAGACTTTACTATATATAGGTTTGTTGTCTGTCAGTTTATAATTGTCATCTATTTTTGAGCTTATTATACTACCATTAGTTTATGTATTTAGATTGCAGGTGCAGGTAGTTTGGTAACATCAATCTACTTCATACAATATTAGTACTCACGGTATATTGTACTTTGTACTGGTCCTTTTCCGTCCTATTTGGAATTACTTATAAACATTGAATAGGTCTCTGGAATACATGCAGACACGACCAGACTCTTCGTGGTTGTGCTGCGGGCGAATTGTATCAATTTCCTACCCACCGGCGGAAATTCTCTCAATCTCGTTACAGCAGTTTATTGGACATACGTATTAACTAAAAAGGCCAGTGATAATCCCTAGCGAGAACAGATAGATTGCCAGTAATTCCTAAAAACTTTTAGCGGTGGACGTATTTTCTTCGTGTAGACGTCATTTGCTATCCTACATATATAATACGACATGTAATTAACTCAAGTTATTATAAGAGACTAGGGAGGGAAAGTTGTCTGTTTAACTTTTCTAAACTTAACTGAGCTCGACACGATTCTTTTGCTATTACACGATGTCTTGTTCACTGATTCATATATCTCTATTCGAAATTCCGTAATAATATGTTAAATTCGAAAGCAATTATACTCGATTTTCATACTATATTAGTAAGATTCGATACCGCGGTGACTTGATTCCACGGAAGGAGGATACGTGTCTTAAAACATTTTAAAATCAAACCCAAACATAAACAACGAATGCATACATTTGTTTGGAATTTACTTCGATTTCGACCTCTTTTCATTTCCGGGTTTCTCAATATACATCAGCAATGTAAGTAGTTTGATTTTGTAAAATACATTGTGTAAACGCTCCATTTTCGCTAAATTCTTGACATAATTTGCAGTAAACCTTTTATCTCTTTCTATCCTTGTAAACGTTATATTCCATCTCATTTCTCCTCTAAGCGCTGTATGGCGTGCGGTAAAGCATTTAGATCGAGCCTACGCTTTATCGTTCAGTACAGAAGCAAGATTTTCACGCGCGCTCCTTCTCACCAAAACGCCACAATATTTCATGGATATAAATATAATCAAATAAACAATTCTCGGCCTCTAAAAACGCTGTACACTAATTAATTATTTCTGCAGAACCAGAAGCGTCGCGACTAATAATGGTTCCGAGATCCAATATTGTCCTCGATAATGTATGGGAAATATTTGCCCGTCAATATACGAGAAATAATGCAACCTTCACGTCGATCGAGTGCGCTGCAGAGATTAATTCAGCGGGCGACCTTCCTCCGGCGTGTAGCGGAAGTGATAGCGACTAGCGGGGAGTGTGCATTCTTTATCTGTTGTTTTCTTTTCTTCAAGGCTTTTTTGAGCACGTGTCTCATATGAGAACACTTAAGGCCATAATCTACTACGCTTGCCAAATGTGGATTGACAGACTTCACACAACTCAGAGAACATAGTGGAGAATTCTAAGGTTACCTCACCATGTTTTCCTTTACCGTCATATCTCATTTTTAGTTTAGTTTAGAACTCACGGAACTATAAAAGTTAGCAGTGCGTTCCCGGTTTCGAACCCAGCCCCTCGAACTACGGTACTAAAATTCAAACCACTTGGCTATCACTACTTTATCTGGAAACAGAATATATATATATATATATATATATATATATATATATATATCTTCACACAAATATTTGTTTTAGTCGAGATTCAAACCCACAAAATCCGGCTTCAAAGTTAAAATCTCTAACCAGTGGATCTATAGGTCATACCATAAATAGATCCAATGTTAGTATTAAATTTCTGTATAAAGTTACCGCCTGATTAAAATATAATATTTACCGACCGACCTTCCTGCAAATTGTAGAGTCACTGTCGATGACAAGCGGGGCCAAACAGAACCTCTCAAATTGAATAGAGAAAAGAAATAACGGGTATTTCTATCTCTATCTTTTATTAATTATTAATATTAGAAAAACAGCGAAAAATGTATTAATAATAATAAGCATTATGGAAGGCCTATCTCAGTATCAGACGAATACAGGCTGATGGTAAAAGTACTTATTAACCTGATTATAATCCTAATCTACGATACTCTGACAGAAATAATGCTTGTCATTAGTTTTAACATCTTTCAAGGTGGCCTTCTAGTATTATGTGACTTTTTATGCCAAATGAGAGTCTCGGACCCTATATATGACAAAATAAAGATCTTATTAATTAAAATTTTATATCAGACATTGCCAAGTCAACAGCGATCCTCCACAAGTAGACTAAAATCCGGCATACCGCTGTCAACCTTGCAAGTGTCTTAAGCAGAGAAACCTTTTGAAAAACGTCACATTCAAATAAACATTGCAAAGTTTTTTAAGCTCATTTAATTTAGAAATACTTGTGTGAGAGTTATAAGAATAGTGCATTCATCGGCCGCGCTACAGAAATTATTTCAACCGATGACCTTCAGCGGAAAGGTCACGAATTACAGTGACGAGCTCTTTTATCTTTAAGCTCCATTGAAAATATGACATGCTTCTGAATAAAGCGAAGTAAATTTTCTTTTTTTTATTAAAAATCGTCGGTTGTGAAATTATGAAAAAACTTATGTAGGTACTAAGTTATATATTTTGGTATGTTTCAATAATAATTTTTAATTTTAGCTATGTATAATATAATACTGCACTGCATTAAGCACCGTTAACTTCAGCTAAAAACAAAAGAAAAGGCTGTGGCGATGACGCGGTGACCTGATCGCTAGCACTCGCAACGTACCCTATTACTTACTCGTCTATGAGGAACCGGCAGACGGAATCTGTCGAATAGACAGAACGCAAGGCGGATATTTGATGGCATTTTCATGGTAATGCGGCGGGAAAAGCACTGTTTTATTCAATTTCACACAATCGCGGTGTGTTGAACTGAATTACTCCGATATGGCGATAAATCAAATGTGTGAATATATCTGGCATGAAACATCATTTCTGTTAGACGGAAGTCAAAATAAATAAGCTGCTCCTAGTAATCGATGCCTAATGATACTGGTTTGGATATCCGCCTCTCAATCCGGGGCCTAGATTCGAAGCGTTGCTCAGGAAATAGAGTCATTTTAATATTAATTATCATTGATTCTCGTTTACTTCATTATTAGCAAAGAAACGAAGAACTATTTTAAATACACAAACTCGGAGATTTCAAAGAATTTGTTTTATACGATCGTCAACCAGTTGAAGGTTATGGCCTAGAGGTTTATTTCAGCCTCCCACTTCGAGGGTCTATGATTCAATTCCTGGCATCCAACTGTGACTTTGCACGGTTACGTTCGCTTTAAAAAAATACTTAGATATCACAGCTTCAGGAAAACATCGTGACATAACCCTGTATACTTTCGAGTTTCCGTGATGAGGTGATAGACTACAGCCTTCGCAACTTATTTGCAACGAATATAAAAAACTTTCATCCCAAATGAAAGACAATCACAGTAATCTACAATAACTTCTAAGTAGACGTACAAAAATCAAGTTCTCAAGTTGGAATTAAAATCATTACTACTTGAATTTTGAAAGATAACTTTGTTAATTAAGTACTCGGTGGTTTTATAATAATAAAGTCGTAATAATTTATGAGATCTAATTTTACAAAGTAACTTTTTCAGAATATTTTTGAAAAGTTTATATATCCACTTAAACATCGTAGTTCTGCTTATTTGTTTTTTATTAAAAACCTCTAATATCAAAGTGTATTGCACCCTCCAGAAAATATGTACTGTATTTGGCATTTTCAAAAATACTTTACCAGCCTAAATGTACACAGAAAGTAACAACATGAGGTATAACAATAAAAAATATCTTCATTTTGGACATTCTTTCATCTTACGAGTATATTTATTAGTTACCATGCGATCCCGACTATACAAATACTGCGATGGGTACAACACATAAGCCATGAATACTTAAAATATAATGGTAAATACAAATTCAAATTAGAGAAGCTGTAAAATATTAATTTGTCTTCTGAGGAACTAGCAACATCTCACGGTTTTACCCGCGTAGAATACAATGTTTAATGGTCACAAAATATACATAATATGTAGGTAGTTCTCCGCCCGCTCAGCTCCACCATTAATATGTACTGCACGCGCCGACTTTCGTATCTCTCTGAATTAATTTTGTTTTGTACCAAAATATAAAATAATCTATGCTAATCATAAATCATTTATCTATTAGGAAAATATTTTTTACAATTTCCTACGCTATAAACAAACAAATGATATCTCTTTATGATATAGTATGAGACGGCACACGTCACAACTAGGGATCGGACGCCAAACAAAATGGAAACAAAAATATTGTCGCCTCTTTTGAGTAGTTACGTAACTTTCAATGTGCGTTCATACAATGGCGTCGTAATTTATAAATACCTTTTTAGAACTTACGATTTACATTTAACACTTTACAATTTACACTTTCCAATTACAATTTCAGGAAAATAAATCTGTTGCTAAATGTCGGCTTACACATGTGTAACAATATTTTTACATGGTCAATTACACATATGTCGGTGTCTCTAGAACAGAGAAAGCTAAAAACCAATACACCTTAACGCCAACACCTTGTCAATAATTTTATTTTAATATAATTTTAAAGATGGACCTAAAGATACAAAAACTATAATCTATACCGAAGCGAAGCAAGGCAGGTCTCTAGTTTAATTTTTGCAAGCAATTTAATTTTTCCAATTACGAGATATTCGTATATATTAAGAATGAACTTCAAACGGCAAAATTTTCAAACGGCTCACCAGAATACATTAATAGCTATTACAATACAAAGCCAGTACCGAATCTCAATCAAAGCGGCGCCCATTAAAACTTGTTTAGAATAGCAATGAGATAAATTAATTCCCCAAAATAACGGGTAGATAAATATTAATATGTATGTATCAGAAATTACTTCTGCTTTCTGAATCTATACAAACGATCGTATAAAGTGCACTCCTTAGATAATAAAATAGATTACGACCACTTTAAACTAGTGAAAGTCTTTGTTTGTGAGGTTTGTTTACGATAAGCATAACATTGTATTTAAACATTTAATTAAAACAGTTTTGCCTCGTAGTTTGAGCACTTTTCCCCTTTATTTATCCGGTTAGCGACCCTGACCGAAGTCGAGGTTCGATTTTTACTCATTGCAATATTTTTGTTATAAGCACTAGTGTTTATTCTCAATATTGATGTTCAATATTGATTGAAAATGTCTCATAGGCGGTAGCGGCCTTTTTTATACAAATATAGCGCTCTGAATTACTTTTGTCAAAATAATTTCTGCGTCATTTTTAAATATACAGGGTGAAAAAGAAATCACTAACAGTCAGATAGTGAAAAATCGGTAAGGTCAACTGGCTTAGATTAAATATGAATAAGACAAAAAAAAATACAGACGAATTGAGAACCTCCTCCTTTTTTGAAGTCGGTTAATAAAGCGAATTGTAAATTGCAAACAAAACCCAGTGTCTCGACTTTGCGGCTCTGAATCCTGAAAGATTTGTAGATCATCATAAATTATTGTGGCTATTTTATTTTCTTTATTCACTGAACTTAAATATTTGTTGCCCGAACGCGCGGTTTGCTACAAGCGATAAATACACGTTTACATACAAACATAAAAACTTTGATACAAATGACGATTTATGTTGATTGAATTGATTTTAATATCTAAAGTAAAATGTTGTTTTTAAACCAGCACTTTCTATAACTGCGAAGGAAAACACTGCGAGGACACATCATACATATCTCCGGAATGTTCCAGAAGTCTACCAACAAGGACATTATCCTTCTTATTTTGAAAATACCAATTCTGTCCATGACCATGTCCATGTCCAATAAAGGCACAAATATTGTTATTATTATTAATAGCAGTAGCCAGAGACTGCCGAATGGTAAATATTAAGTATATTGCCCCTGCAGACATGAAGTGCTTTTTCTACGCATATCTTTCTCGATACTCATGATTTTTAGCATTAAATGTTATAGCCCACACGTGACTCTCTCGTTGTCAAACAAGTCTTATGTATTTCATTATCAGCTGTTTGTGAAATAGACAAAAAAAGCACTCATACTTTTATGTCTAGAAATGTTTTAAGTTACGTGCGTCCCGACTCTAGATGACTCTCGAAACACAAATGTATAGTTTAAGTTATATTTCTTGCACAAAATATATTGAATCCCATAAATATTCAACGCATTTTGATAATAATATACACAAAGTTTTAAAACGAAAAAGGTTTTTTTGTTAATACGAATAGAATATGTAATTCTTTGCGCACATGATGTTTTCATTGGTTTAATTAATGTTCTACAGCATAGTAAGATGTTTTAGATAATGACTTTGTTTATTGATTGTTTCAGGCGAAACTAAATAGCCAAATGCTAGGCAAGCGCGGTACATCTTAAACTAGAGCTGTGTAACGTACAATCAGTTTAGCTCGCAGTCAAACGCAAACCTTTTTCAAAATGCATAAAATTTTATCGTTTGCTGTTTCCAAAACATAAAAAATCTACGAATGAATGAAATAGGTATAATTGTGTTACAAAATACTTATAACTAACACACGTATGAGATAACTGTGAAGATTTTTTATAGCGTTTCTTATTTTCACTAGCAATGTTCGTAAAGCCTTCTGGCGAGAAGACTGTGTCGTTATAAGCCCGTACGAAGGTGACTATTACTCGAGTTTCGTGTTGAGACTACAGTCATTTTATTGAGTTTAAGGCGTCCGCCCCGCACTGTGTCTATCTGCAGTTAGACAAGATAATTACAGATATTCTGACAGATACTTGTACAGACTGAACACAGCGGTGTGTTTCTTTTGTTTTATTTTGAGAAGAATATTGCCTGAGCTTTTTTAAAGTTCTCTACTCCCACTCGGTTCTCAATAAGCTATTTCTTTTCCAATAAGAGTCAAATGCAGTGTCGTCGAACTTTCATATTTTATTTATGAAGAATATTTACCGAAATCATAATCCATAGAGTACAATTTTAAATCCATTTTCATTAAGAGAATTTCAACGAAACGTTAAGATGGTTTATTTTTTGCTTCGTCTTAGTATGATTGTGAATTTTGATCTTTACAAAGCGTGGCCCCGGGGTTAGCGTGACGTTCTAATAGTTTCGTACAAAATGTTTTACTTTACAAGTCCACCTTATCAGTTACTTAACGAAATGCTGTCGATATTACGCTACATTTGTTAAAATTACCCCGTTTGCTAACAAAATAATGGCAATTTTCATAGAGTTCCTCGAACATCGCCAGAGGCCCCGCATACTTTAGACCCACGGGTTCCATGTAGTAATAATAATAATAATTTAATAAATCAAAATAGTATTCGATTTTATTCCAATGCGACTTTAGCCATAATGTAATGCCCACTTAAATACGCACCTACAGGCTTTTTTTCCCTACTTCAAAACCAAATTTGCACAACCCTCGCTAATTAGACATCTTAAGTATACTACACAGCTCGCCTATTAAATAGCGTTCGCAACTGCACTAAATACATATATCTACAATATGTCATATAAAAACTGTATATGTATGTAATGAAACGCAAAAATGGATTTTTTCTCACATCTGATATGATAACAAAGGGTCTGACTCGAAGGTCGACATCGGTGGACGATAAATTGATGTCAAACATTCATCCTCGAGATCAAATAGCTGACAACCCTACGATTGGACGCCTTCAGATTGAAATGCATTTGTATAAAGGGCAGGCGGAATAACAAGAGAGTTTTAACTTTGAATAATTTATTGTTGAAGTATGGAATACCTTCACTGAAGTTTTAATGAATTTAAGTTAATTACAATATCAACCATCCCTCAAAATTTCTAACTATGGCTCTCCTTATAAACCTTATGTATGTGTTTCTTTCACTATCATGATTCTTTTCATACGTATGCGCCGCTCTCAATGATTTCTGACCCAATGATATCAGCCAGAATCCAAATTACTCGGTCAAGATAAGAACGTCTTCGTCTCCCGCACACTTGGATCTAAGATTCGCATTGAATATACTTTGTCATTCTTTCATCACATGTCCAAACCATCTGGCTAAATGGCTGGCATCTTAAATCCCTCTCACTATGAGTGGGATTTAAGCCAATCGACCACGCTGGCCAAGTGGCCAAAATATTATACACTTTATAACACCTCTAAGGCGTGCAGGTTACCTCGCGGTGTTTTCCTTCACCGTTATCGTGACTGTTATTTAAATTTTAGCTATAAAATGCATATAACATTTCAGAGATGCGTGCCAGGATCGAAACCAGACACCCCGAGTGGAAGGTTGAATTTCAAACCATTAAGCTACTACTGCTATAACTGTATACTGTAACTGTATCTTATAATTATTAGACAGCTACTTCCCGTTTCATTGCGTGCCTTCATCATTACAGACCCTTGTGTCGTGTCTGTTTCGAACGAGGGTCTCCTGTCAGTCTGAGTAGGATTAAGGCCATATTGCGCCACGCTGCCGAATGAAAAACGCTTTAAAGAATGTCAGTGGACACATAAGACAATGGAAGAAAACGGTTACCAACACATAACATAACAAACATGATTCATTGCCCACGGTTGCCCTTACATAATACCTAACCCAACATAATAAAATTATTTTGAAAAGCCACGTTTAGAATTATTCCATATTATTTGGTAAGTTCAATTTCTGTTCGTGTAAGGAAATGAAGAAGAGATTTCTTTATTGCTTATTACCGCTGTATCTTTTTTCCGATGGTTGCCAAAGTAATATTGTATACAATACAACTATCTTGGAGAAATAAATTTTATCTCTACGTAGCTCCTGATGCAACGGAACCACCGAGTGTAGTCCTTATTGCTTATAATATTAGACTGCTAACTGCCTGACTTTTGTGCCTTCCTGGAATGAAACATCTTTGATACATTACATCTCTGAACAGGGAATATGATATAAATTACACTGTCATTAATATTATTAACATTCATATAAGCAAAGCAAATGTTGACATTTAAAAGGTATCTGGAACTTAGGAGGTTCTCACAGCAGAATTTTTTCTTATTCGGCAGTTTATTTATTAATGTTTAGTAGTAAAACGCTTTTTTATCTGCCAAAGGGCACATTTCTTAATGTGCCCTTATCGTAATCATTTATCAATATTACGCAGCAGTGATTAGAAATTTAACAGCTTCCAGTCTCATTCTCTTGCAAAGATTCTTACTAAGATTGGTTATCCAAACTTGGTCAGCATAGCAGATTATAACATAATCTTTGTTAATTGGAGAAGAAATAAATGATTGAAAATGTTTACAATGTTTGTTAAAACCATTGATAACAAAAATTTATTGCTTTTGATTGATATTCTTTAGAAGTCTCACATATATGTTGGAACTCTACATAGGGTTAAGCAGAAACGTTACTGGTCTTTACGTCTGAAACAACTTTATTTAACGAATATGTAATATACTAAGAGAAAATTACTGAGAAATGTGATACTACGTACCGACGAACTTGGCGACTGAAGGTATAATCTCTCGCAAGAGTGTTCCTTTTCCAATTGTTGAAGGTAGCTGGATTTTCGATGTTTGGGAATTTATATGTATAAATGTCAGTTTATATAATATAGAATGGAAATGTTTACGATACTAAATATCTGAAAATATTTACATGTTTTAGTTATAGTTGAACCGGATAGGCGGCACCCTTGTAGAGACCTAAAATTGTTTGTGCGTTTGTGGAATTCACTCGAATTATCGACGCTTTTTTTGAAAACGATTAAACAATCGATTTACTTATGTTTTATTGTAGCATGTACATATAGACAATCTAAGAAGATCGTGAGAATAAATGTTAAGTGATGATATGTAGTTACAGTACTAATAGTAACAATATAAATGATGAAACATAATTGTATTCACTTTTACTGATATACGTATATGCATGTATATTTAAATAATTTAATAATGGGTTCAATCCTAAAGTTAAACTTTCAAATAAATCTCGATTCAAATTGTGTCTAACAACAAATTCATAAATTAATGCCAAATCGAGATAACAAGTGTTCGCTACAGTGACAAAAGACGGAGCCTTCCAAAGTCTCGACAAACAAGCTTGCTGACCTCGCAGTATTGAATGACTTTACCGTTGGTGTGCTGGTCGAGTTTAAACAGATCGCAGTATTCATATTTGTTCATATAAATTGTACAATTATTTTACTGACAGCATCAGTGTAGGTTTAAGCTCAAAGCCTGCAATGCTGACCAAGTGCGTAGACTTTGCAATACATAGAGTGCATTATTGATAACTGTAAAGTAAGAGCTTTCGTGGTTCCTTCGCTGTGATATTTAGGTCTGGTATTGGTATTTGTGACAAGTGATATTTAAATCTTCATAAACGAACTAACAAATATACATTAATATTAACGTATAACCAAAAGTTCTGCAATACTACAATTCTACATTGCAATATTGCATTTTTACATTCATCACTGTGTTCATATATACACGCATATAGAAGAAGTACGACAGGAATATTAAGATTAATTTAATATTCGGCGCGAGGCAGAATTATTATTATTAATCTGTTTTATACAGTCTTTCCTATTATTATAAAAGTGAGCTACATCAGACACGTGGTCACAATACTTTATGCGATTTCCAGCGCTTACAATTTCAATGAATCCGGCGGGATCAATAGGGATTTAAGCGGCCCGGGATACGGGATAAGCTGGGAATGTCTCAACGATCCAGTTCGGAGTAACCTTGAGTAGCTATCTACCTACTATTTAGGTGATTGATATTTTTTTGACAGATGACAGTATTTTTTTTGGAAGAAAATTATGAATGTTTTTGTACATCGCGTATACTGAAATGATTTATCTCCTCGCGTCAACTTAGACTAGTGGCTGTCCGGGGGGAAGTATTTATGTTCGTCGTCGTGGGCCGAACATGTTACGACATAGCTTAGTCACGGTTAACGTTAAGTTCGGATGTACTTCTCACTAATAGTAAATAGAACTCATATGTTACGAATAATTAGCACGATATCATACTGTAATGTTGCTATTATATTTACGCCAGGTCCCAAACGAGGTAGGCAGAAAGTACGAGTCAAAACTACACGAGAGTTTCAAGTTCGAATGATTTATTGATTGAAGGATGAATACGTGAATTGATGTTTGTACTATGTTAGAAAATATCAAAAAAAAAACAAAATAAGATGACAGTGCAATACAATAAATTGTTTTTTCATTAAATACATAAGAAATACAAGGTACTGTGTATATGCCGAAAGGTTCTATTAATGCTATAAACATCGACAATTTCTTTAAATAGCACACCTTCGTTACAAAAGCCCGGGATCGCAAATCCCAAGCGATCCACACGAAACGTAATTCCCTGCCTACGAGTGCTATACAAATGTAGGGCTGTGTGTTGAAGACGCGAGCTTTTTTGATGTCTGAATTACCCTTTTGAAATACTCTCGGGAACGCTCATGAAGTATGGAAATGTATTCCTTGTATAATGTCCTTGTTCAAATATAAAACATTTTTTATAACAACACGCGATTTATTACGTTTTCGTACTTACCAAGGTGGCATTTTATACTAGTGTTGGCAAGGTGACTCAAAACAATCTCATCAGTGATTTTTAGACGGTACTATTATACATTGTTAACCGATAAATTTTCCAAATGATATTACATAATTATCATTGACTTATTAATGAAAACAATAATAAGTAATAACTTATATACATTAAGTAATATAACTAAAAGTAAATAGTAATTAAAAATAACTAAAAAGAACTATACTAAATATAAAACGAGTCCAAACCGCTGTCTTGTGGAAGGGTACCCAAGAGAATTATCATTGAATATTGGTTATGTACAATATTAAGATAAATTAGTCACATCAAGAGATTACTTAGTGCTATAATTACCATTAGGACTGATCTCAAATTTCACTATAAAGTAATTTCATGCTTTATTAATTCAAATTCAAATTATTTTCTTAGTTTCAAAAACTTCGGTCGTCCTTCAGGCTATAGTAAAAAGTTGGAGAAAAAGCCGATGAAAAGTACCAACTGTTTTAAAGCAACCCATAATATGCATTCAATCGGCTTTAAGTGGATTAAATAGTAACAGAATGAATGAATGATTGAATGAATCTCATTCAGCAATCTTCAAGAGTTTTTGTAGCAGTATATTTGGTTTACGTGAGAAACGGTCCGCTTTGTGCCATATCTCCGTGTGTTTTATTGTCGTTTTGACAATTGGATATACCTTTCTACGTGAAATAGACAATCTGAAATTACTCGATATATCTAGGCTAGGCTATAAAATAATGAATTTATATTATAATATGTCACATATCGCAGCGTGGAGATAATAGAAACAAACTTTGCTAAACAACTATTATTACATGATGTTACAGAACACCATTACTTTGTGTTTAGTATTCATAATATTAGTTTAAATGATCTTTTAAACTAATAGAGCGCCTAGTAAATCATAAAGTAAAAATTTTGCTTTTAATTAGTTCAAGGCGCAGCTTTATTACAAGTTTTATCTTTCCCTTATTTTGTATTCAAACGGAGCTTTTTATGTGAAGAGAATGGCAAACGAATGGATAATAATCACAAATGACAGCTACCACCCATGGACCTCTACAACCAACCCCTAATAGGACTTTTGGAATGGGACTATTAGTGCCAATTGATACAGTTAGTTATAAGTGCTTTTACACTGTTATACGACTTATTCTTGAATTCGCATAAGCGTAATATAGTTTTAATGTTATGGACCGTGAACATTTGTTTCTAGTACCATAAAAGCCTACTTTTACACATTCTTAATAATGGCAGATGATCGCTTCAGAAATACAAACAATTTAAATAAAACAGTACTATACATAAATATATATACAGTCTATTTAATAACAAATGACAATTTATGAGCCGTTCTTAAATCGCTTTAGTGGACTCTACCAAACATTTGCTAGCTACCTAAAGCTAATGTAGAGTCAAACTTTACGTGTTTCTTATCTTTTCTATATATTTGGACCTACGCCAATGTTATTTATCGGTTGGATTCACGAATTTGACGTGCGATACATCAAGTTAAGGACAGCTCAGGGTACTTTTGAAAAATATAAATAGCATTTTTGGGGATATAGAAAGAAGATTTAGCAACCCCAACCTCCGGCCTTTCGTGTGTACTATGTCCAGGCGTTTTGGCTTCTCGAGCTTATGTCTATCACACCGGAGTATACGTGGAGCTTAAATCAGATGAACGATATTTTTTCATTTATAAACATACTAGCTTTGTTATTATTTTATTACACATATAAACCGTCCTCCTTAATCACTCTATCTATTTAAAAAAACCGCATCGAAATCCTTTGCGTAGTTTTAAAGATTTAAGCATATATAGGGACATAGGGACAGAGAAAGCGACTTTGTTTCATACTATGTAGTGATGCTGACGTTTTTTTCAGCAGGGGTAGGCTACTGCCTACCCCTGCAGAAAACTACCCCTGTAGGTACAGAGCTATAGTAGACTACAGATTTCCGTTTACTACGATGCTGACTAGTTGCATCCGCTTTGTTTTATTTCATAACATCTATTTATTTAAAACAACAGCCTTCGTTTCTGTAATAATATAATGTAACAGATATTAACTGCGGCAACCACCCTAGCCTCGCAGGCTCGAAAACTGCAAGGCATAACTTATAGTAAAAGGAAATTATACCTACTAAATCCCATCAACTTCCCTGCTCATTTGTCATCGATAAGTACATTTTTCAAGACCATAACCAGTGAAATTCTGTAGTCCCTACCTACTCTAATGGGGGTCAATGTATAAAATGAACAGTGTACAGATATAACACAAGGACAAAATTTAGTCATAGTTTAATCCAGAGACGTAATGGGAGTATGCCAATCTAACGCTCGGTCGGCGCTATCTCGTGCGTGGCAGCCCACCGCGGGGTAAGGGCATGTTCCAATATGTAATTGTAATATTAATAACATAAGTTTATATTGGCAGTGTACCAATACGATACCGAAAAACCATAACATAATACTGTACATTATTTATTATCAATATGAATTCTTAAACTCCGAGAAAAGAGTGCTACTAGTTTGAAGCCTTGGACGAAAAAACCTCTCAGCACTCTTTTAAAAAAGGGAGAAAACAATTTTCATTTAGCAGTAAAACCTTAGTTCGATAAAGCACACGAGCAAGCTTACCGTGTCATCAGCTTTCAAAGAGAGTTCTTGGACTATTGCATGGTGTGCTTAGAGACCGCTTGGTGTATACGTGCTGTGTGACAAGAGTCTGACTTGCTTAAAGAAAGCGGATTTCCTTGCGGTTGTTCTTATACTTATACGAGTAAAAACCAGTTATTTAATTACCATTTATATATAACAAATACAACAGGAAAAGACAAATTAATTAACATTTACGAACGTTTTCAAACCATTTTTTCAAACTATAAACTTCATAAATTTATTGCAAAGTCATATAGATTGGTTACAAATAAATGAGTGTAACAGACTTTTATAGCCAAAATATCGTAACTGATCCGTTATTTTTATATCCATAAACGGTCCTTTGTGCCCGAGACTTTATATCGATCTGGTTCCAAACTAATCTCACATCCTGTCCTTGAAATACAAAATTCACTACACAATAAACGAGTTTGGTGATTAATACGTAAAATATATGACGATTTTAGTTTAATTAAGCATTAGTCCCTATGGTGTTCGGCGAAGGACAGGGCTAATGGCGTACATTAGGGGAACCACAAATCTAAGATTTTACGAGGAATTAGGTCCAAGAGGTCCAAGAGCGGCAGCGGTGGTTAATACAGGTTAATAATAATGCAGATAATGGTAATTAAACTTTAAAACTTTAAATAGACACAGGTCCCGTCTCTCATTGGTTTGACATTGTCCACCAAGAATATTATGGAGAACTCTACAAGTTTCCTCACGATGGTTTCCTTCATCGATATAGTGAGCGATAAAACATATTTACTAACGCTTATCAAAAGTTAAACTACACATATTTCTAGTATAAACACTTCCGCTTATGAAATCCAAGCGCTAACTATTTTCGGCATCTCATAGGTAAGGGTCGGGCACACTGTGATAAACAAAATATGTACATATATGCGTTACGGCGATACAGCCTTAACGTCCGCGTCCCGTCGCATAATTATGTGTGATATGGATCGGCTATTACTTCTGAGCTGACCCAGTTCTGGGGGATAAAAGTTATGGCTTCTCAGCGGTCGAGCGCAGTTTTATGGCTGAATGAATAACCGGCTGCCACCCGGCCGGCTGCGCGTGCGTTTTGGAGATTATTTAGTTAACGATCTGTCGTTTGATATGTGCGGAATGTTTATGGGAGATAAAATATACTGTATGCGATAATGAAATCCTCAAGGTCGCGAATATGATGCTCGGGTTGTGCTTGCCGCTATCGGCCGGTTTGGAATCAAATGGCGTGGGATCGGTGTGATCATTTAATCATATT
>DWDX01000389.1:0-28001 GCA_018245675.1 Agara michaeli
TATACATACGATATATTACTTATATAGATATTTTTATTACGACCAGACACAGAACAGACAAATGTGCTCATCACACAGATGTTTGTCCCGGGTGGGAATCGAACCCACGATCTCTGGTTTTGCAGTCAGGGTCTCTAACCACTCGACCACGAGGCCAGTCTATATCAGCCAGTTCATAGTCATTATTAGTCTATTAATTCATGCAATACGATTCTCTGTAACATGATATTAAATCTTATCCGTTACTAAGCATGTGTTGTGTTACAACTTGTTTCAATTAATGATTGTGTCTAAGAAATTAAAATGTCTTTGCGGATGAACTTAGTATGTAAAACTATGTTCGCAGGTTCACCAGCGTTGAATAATGCTTATAGTTGGCTATGAAATATAACACGAAGTAAGTACATATATGATCAGTAAAGCAGCCTCAATTACTCCTTAGAACATCAGCTATCTGCTATTGATGGTTCCATCAAAATCGGTCCAACCATATCGAAGATTAGCCGGAACAAATGAACCGATAGACAAAATTTTTACTATATACACTTTCATGTATACATACATACCGTCACGCCAGGTCCCTAACGGGGTAGGCAGAAAACACCGAGTGCCAAATAACTCTGTCCTTGCAAACCTGACGCGCTTCGTCTATATCATCACTCTCTTCATGCATGCACTTTCATATGCATTAAGTAAAAAGCCGTTATATTGATATGACAATCGAACAAACCAATATTATTATTTTAGTATAGATTGGGAGGTGAAGTGTTCGCAGCGTTGTCAATACTGCGTACCGCAAATGATCTATCAATTTTCACGTCTGGCGTGTTTTTTGTGCATGTAACGATTTCGTTCGTGTTATGAACATGTTATAATATTGTTGTTATAAACATGTTATAATATTGTCGTTATAAACATGTTATAATATTGTTGTTATGTTATAAACAATGCACATAATCACTACAATAAAAAACTATACTATTGAATATTACATTTTTGCAGATATCGATGTTGAAATGTTAATGCAATTTCAGTGATTAATTTTCTCAGAAACAATGATTAAGTACTTCGATTTTCCTTAACTCGAAATGTAACTTTAACTTTTCACGAAAATTAATAAATTTAACGCACCAACCAAACAAAAGTAGTTAATCAGCTTTGAAACTAATGCATATAAGAATTAAGTGTTTGAAAACTCAAGTTGTTTATTTACAAACACATTTCATCTGTTTTATGTTTACATTAACCCGGAAGATTTTAAAAGTCAGACGGTTTCTCTGTATGTTTGAGTTTTTAGTGGCGTACTGATATTGTATTGTTATAAAACACGAGACTTACGATTAACAGGAACGCGATGCACAACATCTTGACAGGAACAATAACTTAGTTACACGGCGATACTGAACTAACTCTCGCGTGCACTTAACACGTCCGCACTGCGCGAGCGGGCTGGCCGGTATGTCGCGGACTCGCAATGTCTTCTTAAATAATATTCTTTTATTGCCGAGTGACGTAATTTGAATCGCGCTCTAAATTTTTCAAACGCCCGCATATTGTGTGCGCAATTTTCGCGAAATACAAAAATAATACGAACGAACGGGACGAATGAATGGTTCGTTTTAAGTACAGTCCGAAATTAGTTCACTGTTTATGCTTGCTGCTGGTGTTCTATATATATACGTAACATCACGCCTGGAATCCCCTAAGGGGTAGGCAGAGGAGTGTGGTACACCCCCACATTTCACCAGTTACGTTTAAGTTCCACAATGGAATAGGTGGTGAGCCTATTGCCATGCACCGGGCACACATCCAGATTCTGAGTCACTGCTAGGAATTCTAAATTAGAAAAAAACTTAAAAACTATTTATTTTATAACATATCGGAGTGAATTACAGTCACTTGATAGTACGATAGTTACACAGTCGTATAATGTAGCGTAGAGTTGAGTTGTTTGCTGTGAATGTGTTAATATTACTTCGGCTATATTTTTTGTTTGTTTCGATCGTGAATCAGAATGAATCCTTTGAAATGTTTGTTGTTAATTAATAATTGCAATTATCTCTTTGATATAAAGACGGATGACCTTTAATGTCGGCGAATGTTTCGTCCTCTGAAGGATGCCTGTGTTAAATAAATGCTTATATTTGAACATTAATTTATAAAATAAGGTTTCGTATTGAAGGTAAGTGTAAACACGATTTTTTTTGGTTTGGTCTTGTAGTGCTACTCATTAAGGTCTAATATTATTAATCCCAACTCAGTAAGTTCATGTAACACATCAGGTATCAGGTATTTGGCTATTTATTTTTTGCCGCGGTAACATTGTTTTACTTCGTAGTATTCAATGTGAAATAAAAACAATAACAAAATAACAATGATATTAATACATTAACTAGAACTAGTTCGTTCTAATATTATAAATATTTAAGAATTGCATGCATTTAAGTAGGTGTATTTATACCAATTTTGATACTGTAGACATCCCACTGACCAGGAGGAAAATCGCCTCCTCATTTCTGATTAAAACCGCCAAGGAGTGGAACAAACTACCTCCCTCTGTATTTCGCGAAAGTTATAACCTAGAGCTTTTTAAACGTACAGTGAATAGGCATCTACTCGTATGTACTAGGCAAGCCTGCTACACTATAGGCCACAACATCGTTTACCGTCATGCGAGAATGTGGTCAAATGCTAGCCTATTTCAAACATAAAAAAAAAACTGTTACTGTCCGTAATACCTTTAACTGTCCGTAATTGGTACGTAGAAAATTCAGCAAATGTAATAGCCAGCGTAGGTAGCGAGAGACAAAGCTAACGGGCCGTGCCGTGCGCAGGAGGCGGCGCTGGTGTCGCGCAACGTGTTCGCGCGACGCTTCTCCTCGGCGCGGCTGTTCACGGCCGGCCGGATACTGCACATCGTTAGGCGCAAGCGCATGGGGATTGAAAAGTGAGTCGACGATTTTAGTTTCTTTTAGTTACATTCGTAGTCATAACGATAGAAATTTCAGATACAATTATCTAAGAACGATCAATATGTACAAATATGATTTAAGACGAACTATGCCCGGCGTTGTTACCCGCGTAAATTCCGATCCCGTGGGAATTTAGGGATAAAAAGTAGCCTATTTGTTGCCCTATAACCTACCGGTCTATCTATCTACTAGTAAATGTTTCATTAAAATCGATTCAGCCGTTCCACAGATAACCCGGACAAACAGACAAAATTTTAAGAAAATTCGTTTATGTTTTCGTATCGTGTAAATAATGATAAGCGCATAAGAAAACACAGATATTTTTAAATCACATAGACACTTCAATTTTATTTATATGTATAAAATGTCCCATTCTGAAAGTGTTATTGTATAGGACTTGTTTATTTCATTTGTATGTAGTTTAAAGAAACAATAGTTTCGTTGGCGTTAAATTTAATATATTTTTTTTTATTCACTGTTTATGTCTGACGAATAGTAATGAAGCGGATGTTGAAAGGTAATTATATACATACTAAGATATTAGAAACTTGAAACCAGTAACCGCATTATACGTACAACGCGTATTTAAATATATGTAAACATACTTAGAGAAATATATTCAAATTATATACAACCTTTGCCGTATTACGAAGTTCAAAGCGACGAAAAATAAAAATAAAAGGTACCTTTCCGTAGCCAAGGACATTGTGTAGTCGAGGTGCACAGTACATATAACCTTTAACTATTCTAAAAGTGTTCGATTTCAACAGGAAAGTGCGTACGCAGGAGCCGTCGTACGAGATGCGGTGGGCGTGTCCCGAGGACTTCATGGAGCTGCAGGTGATGCCGCGCATGCTGCTCGACCACCTGCCCGAGAACGTGCACCGAACGATACAGACCGTTATAGAGGAGAAACACACTTACCGGGTCACGCAAATAGTTTAGGCGAGTCTGTGGGGGCGAACGGCATTTATTTTTTATATCTGAAGCAGAGACAGTTTCGTGCTCCCTTCTCGTCGTTACATTTGAAAAAATGTATCGTCAACTACATTACAAGGAATTCAAATATTTGACAATTAATTTTCAAGGACCAAACATAAAAACGCCCATAAATAAGTTTTGACAGTGCTTAATACTTATTACTTAGAATATAATGTTTTACTTAAATGGCAACACCAGAATGACCTTAATAGTGTATGCTAAACAGATAATTAGAAAATAGAAATATACTGTTGAGCGAACGCATGACATGCTTTTCTATTATAGGATCCTCTGAAAAGTGTATTGAAATTCAGGACTTCTTTGTAAATAATTGTAATTTGACAAATTTAAACGGAATTGTATATAATAAGCATAAATTATAAAGAACAAATGTTTCTAATTAGGAAGACAAGTTGATAGTAAGTAATGTGAGAAGACTGTGATGATGTTAAGTATGGCAATTGTTATTGTAAATGAGATGTTTATGTGTGTCTGGTGAGCGTAGAGTTTACTTAGTTATGAATTTTATTATTTTGTTTGTAAATATTCAAACTGTTTAGAACAAAGGATACGAAGCATATTTTATAGATATATAATTATGGGTATTATACATAAATCTCAATAGAGACCTGTAAATATCATTTGATGTTAATTCATTAGACGAAGTTGACGTTTTTGAAATAGTTTTTTGGGTGTTTTTCGAACGTGCGCTGACGGCCGTATATCGCTAACATTCGGACTCTTGAACTGCGACAATGTTGCCAGAGAGGTGCCGGTGTTGCCGCGCTACGGTTATAAAAATATGATTTCTACTACCCGTATGTAGTGACTGGTCAAATTGTAATTTGTAATAAACCTTTGCATAAAAATGAAATCGTCATCTTTGTCATTATATGTATTATAAATTTTATGAAAATATTTTGTCAAAAAAGAGGGTTCGAGATCTTACCTCGAAGCGGATACTCGTGTTATTAACATTTTGATAATCGTATTTATCTCAATCTTTATACTTATAATTAAGGTGTACATTGAGACAAAAAATTACTTTGCTCAATTAAAAGCAATTGTTTTTGATTATAAGACCTCGAGCTGTTGTAGTTATTTCCTTAAGACCTGCAAAGCTACCACTTAGTACAATGAACTAGCCGATAGAGTAGAATGCAGCGTTACCGCAGTCAATTACATAATATGTAGAAAGTGTAAAGTATTGTTTAAAATAGTTCTTTATAGAGTGATTCGCGGATTTTAAATGTAACTTGTTAATTTTCATCAGCATATCGTAAATATTATATCGAAACATGTTAATAGTATTTCAGTATACGTGTATTAGAGTAGGATAGATTTCTATGGAGCAACTAAATATCCATTAGTGGATCCAATCGGAGGAATCAACAATTGAATTACGTAACATCTATTGTAAATAACGACTATCGAACTTGACAAGCGTTCTAGAATATCAATTTATAGTATTTATCTTCTTTAAAAATTACGAGTTCCATGTTTTAACACAACACTGTGATGTTTAGTTCTTGCCAACCGAATAAGAGAGAAATTTACTGTCTCTAGCAATTACGGGATAACAATTTTTTACATTAAAGGCTTCCTAATAACCTAATAAATTTGAAACATGAACGTGTCAAGCGGGCAAGTGGCTTAAGGCCTACAAACTATAGTATTAGTATGTGTACACTTTGTACTATTTGTTGTAGACAAACTTCGGGAACAAAATATTTAGAGACTTAATAAAAATATAGGCGCTTTAATTCTCTGGTTTTTAAGCATTTACCTTCAATAGGTACTAATATACATTCCAATTTCTATTAATATGTGACCCTCAGTCCATTGTTCGTATATGTATTATATGTAGTATTTATGATACAGGAAACCTCGTGCGGCGTGTCTTGTCAGTCTTGCATACTTTAAATTATACTGTGTAAGAAATACAGATTATATCAGAGGTTTTATGATTTCACAAAATACTATATCAAGTTATGAATATATTTGTTACGTTATCATGAAAATTTTGTAAAATGTCGCCTAAAGAATTAATAAAATATCCTATTGTCAAGGGCACGTTTATACAAACGATTTCGTATAACGTACTTCGCGAACCTCCAACTGCATGCATATTTGAGAATCTCGTGTGTATCAAAGGTTGTAAGAGATGTTTGAAAATCGATTTGTTTGTAGAATAATGTATATAATTTGAACGGGGCGTAAACGGCGACGTGACGTCACTGAGCGGACGCAGCGACCTCGAGCGCCTACTGCGTGCAAGTATGATCAAGTATTAGAAGGACTGAGGTTCTTTTCACTTGTACCCTAAATTAGGGCTTTATATTCTCTCACTATATGTTTAGAGCAAAGCCAATATCTTGTGTTGGGATTATGTTAATTTATATTAAAAATATATTTTAAGTAAACCACACAGTCGTTTATTTTTTTATCTTTCAAAATTTTTGTTAAACGCCAAAAAAATATTTAACTCTATGATTAATTAATTTTATAAATTCACGAATCAAATATATTATATATTTTTCTTCTGTATTCGTGGACTGTTTAGGAACCATTGAGAAAAAAAAATTACAAATGAGTCTATAAATTTTATAATTCATACATAGTAGTTATAATAACAAAAATAGAATTATACTTTCAGTCGAAAAAATATTATCACAGCAATTATTAATATCGAAGCCAATTTAAACCTTATCCTACACATAGAGGCCTATAGAGGCCGATCAAATTATTAAAGCCACTTGTCGAATGAGCTATTTAACTTTGTATAAACTAGATATTTTATCTATTCATAATTATAATACGCAATGCTGGATAACATACAACGAATTTGATCCTTAGGGGAATTAACTGAACTCGTCAAACCCACGATGACCGAGAAATATAGGAAGTATTGATAGCTATATTGAAATTGATATCATCTGCGATATATTTACATATTATTGTTTGTATATACTTAAATACTTATATGTATATAATTTAAACGGGGTGTAGTCAAACTATGCTTTTGTCAACTTTTGATTAATGCTGTCGGACTGATCTATCGAGAGAATCTCCGGTTAAAAAGTGCAATAGAGCATTAATACTAATAGTTATGAGACAAGATAAGGAAATCTACGAATTTTTAATTATTTGTATATCAAGAAAATAGATATAGTGGATGTAATAATTTGACCAAATGTAATTAATCATTAGAATTCTAAATACAACGTTACTGGCGTATTTAATACAGCAAGTTATTACACATATATTTTTTATATTCATAACTATTCGATATACAGAATATTCATGAGCATTATTTGGAATAAGAGAGATGGCATCGATCCGATCACTTTAATTTCGACTGATATCATCTAATTAGGTTCCGCAGTTCGGTTATAGCGGCCTGGGAAGCAGACGTCTTGTTTTTTTCGGTCTTGTACCTGAAAGGAATCAAAATATTTAGTTTTTTTTTTTAAATCAAACATCATTTAAAGTTACACATTCTCTACATTAAACCCAAGTAAGGCTGATAATATATAAAGCTCATAAATAAAGATGATCCGATCATCTTTTAGGACCTTTGTGCTATGACGCATGCGAATTACCCGTTGCGGGTCAAGAGCAGGTTAAAGATTTGTTCGGCAGCCAGCCGCGCCGGCCTTGGTACGAGTAACAGTAACAGCGGTGACTGTACTCGCATAGTCTCTAGGCGTCCCGCGTGCGTGTGGTCCACATGACGAAAGTATGAAAGAATAGGATGAGCGTAGTAGCGGGTACCGCGGTACCTGTCGCAGAAGTCGCGCGCGACGTCGGGGCGGCAGGCGGCCAGCTCGCGCAGGAAGGGCTGGTCGTGCGCCAGCGCGCGCCGGTACGCCAGCTCGCGCCACGCCGCGCCGCCGCGCGCCGCCAGCAGCACCAGCCCCTCCATCAGGCTGACGGACAACGAACATTCGTGTACTACTCTCTTTGTACGTCGGCCGGTAAGATTTTTCAAACTGAACATAATGATTAGTTATCAAATGCCAAAAACATTTAGTACAAATCGTAGAATCTGTATTCCTTGGACTGCTATGATAAGTTCGGATTGGATATTAAATGCAATTAATGTTATTAATTATTAATATACGTGCGAACAAGATAAGCTAATGACAGTCACCAATTTGATATAGAAGAATTTTATATAAGCAAAAATCTCCTACACTGATTGTTTTACAGCGTCACACAGATTAATAGAAAACCTACCTTAAATATTCACTGACGAGGGTGTACATTTGCTCGGTGCTTCTGTTTAAAATTAATCTCGTGGGCGAAGCGTTCAACAGCGATATCTGTAAAGCGATCTGTTGAGCGAGCGCCGCCATCTCTCCGGCGAACCCCGTACACCCCCCTTGCAGATATAACTCGGCAGCGTCAGTGCAGTGATTCAACGCCGTCTCCAACAGAGACCTCGTCGGGACATTGTCGTGTATCTGCAGCCAGACGGGCCGAGGTGCTTTCTTCGATGTCGTTTTATTAGAATCGGTCGCCATTTTCTCCAGATCGTCGATTAAGTCCAAGGCTTGTTTCTTCTTCACGCTCGCGGCTTCGGCGTACATGTTAAAGTGCAAAGCGACCATTATGTACGTGTCCGTGTCCCCGGGACAGTGGGTCTTGAGAAAGTCGAGGAGCCCTTGCTTAAATTCTGCGATTTTGTCTTGCTTCTGACCGAGCATGTAATCAAATTGACCGAGGAGGAATTCGAATTGATGGTTGTCCCGCAGTGCCTGCAAATATTTACAAAGTCAAATAGGAATTATTTATTGTTTGGTATCAAAATACGCGAAGCGAGCTGTGCACCTGCAGGATGTAGGCGCACTCGGTGTAGCGCGCCAGGCCGGTGAGCAGGCGCACCATGAGGCGCCATGAGCGCGCCGCCAGCAGCCGCGCCGCCAGCGCCTGCGCCGAGCGCAGCGCCACGGCCACGCCCTCCGTGTCGCACGCGCACGAGAACCACTCGTGCGCCGCCACCAGCAGCTCGATCGAGATTATGTTCACCTGCCAACGCAAAACACGATATTCATACTCGCCCTCGGCTCCGGTCCCTCCGCCGATGGGAGCGTACGTTCATCTATTTGATTTATTCGTAATAATATTCGATTTGAACAATGGATTGTGTTTAAAAGTTAAATAAAAATATAATCAATACTTGCACACCTGTTTAGTCGAAAGCTTGGCGCCCTTGGTGATCTTTCGTATATTCGATTTCACCTCGTAAGGAATGTGGATGTTACTTCTAGAGATCGCATCGAAGAGATTCCTCCTTGAATCCCTGGATATCTTGTTGCCGGCCGTGTACACCGTGGACATTGAGAAGGTGGACTCGGACTCCGCCGACATGATCGTGCCGTCCTCGGTCAGTATGGATTCCAGCTCGTCCCCTTCCACGTTCTGGTACTCCTCGTCTATCAACGTCTCCACGTCGAGACAGCTGTCGTCCAGAACGTTCTCCGGGATTCTCGTTGCCGTGTTCGCTTTGTAAATCTTCTGAAAGGCCATCAGGTGGTCCAAGATGAGCCTGCCGATGAGGCTGCAGGCGTCTGGACGCATGTTCAGAAACATTTCCAGGTCAGTATTGAGCACGTAGCCCCACAGAGTATATTGAAAATGTTCCTTTTGTCGGAAAGTCGATGTTTTTACGAGGTGCGGCGATATTATAGCTGCTACCATCTCGCGACATAGATATTCTGCGATCTAGAAGTAAATATTTTCATTTGAATTTTCTTGTTTCCTTAATACAAAAGTAACCCTCTGCTCATCAAACCACATTCCAGGATCTGTAATGTTTCGGAGGTCATGAAAGACAACAGCGAGCCGATAATCAAAACTCAGAAGAAAATACATACATACCGTCACGACAGGTTCCTAACGCAGAAGAAATGTCGTGCAAATTCTACTCGGCTGGGAATTAATGTGTAAAAACGAATTGTTGCTCAAAGGACTAAAACACACACAAAACCAAATGAAAATAATAATTTCCAAGTATCCACCGCACAAATACCTGTTTGGAAGGAATGTTGAACGTCCTGAAGACGAGGTTCGCCAACGACATCCTGGCTCGTCCGCTCACTAAATTGATGAAGTCCAGCGAACGATTTTGATACTTCAGCACCGACGTATAGTCCCATCCAATCTGCAGCGCGATCCTGTAGTAGCTAGCCACCTAGAAATTAAACAACATTTAGTTATCAAAGTTCGCGATAAAACATGTCTGTCTTCGACAATAATAATTAAAACGTTCAGTTTTTATATCAGGCGACGTGGATGAGTGTAAGTACATTTTTTTTCGACCCTTTTGTTGGTCCACTGCCGAACCAGGTCTCCTCTAATGGTGAGAGCGATTTAGGCCACATACTAAAATACAATTCGTTCTACAAGGTTTGAAATTTTGCCTCTTACTCCTGGGGATCTGGGCCAGCGTGGTGGATTAAGGCCTAAAACCATTTTGCTATGACAGGAGACCCGTGTCCAGGGGAATAATAAAAGGGGCAGAAGGAGATATTAACAACAACTTTCAATCTTTTACACGCAGCGTGTACAATAATAACGGACCTGTTTAGCGAGGGACAGCCCGCTCCGTACGGCTAGCGCGTCCAGCGCCGTGAGCCGGTCCGCGTCCTCCCGCGCAGCCAAATGCGGCACGCCGCTGCTGTCTTGCCGCTCCTGGATCACGACCAGCTCCTCGAAACTAGCGTCCGACGCCTCCGACACTGATGACAATATTTATCATTCGAAACGTATTTCACTACGCGTACTGAGCTTGTTCATAGAAAAATTTACTTCCTATGAGGCGGCTTGCATTTTATCGTTGCAAGTTATTTTGAATTTAATCACGGTGAATGACCGATTGAAATTATCTATCCATCGCAGTGGCTCACTACACGTTTCCCCGTATTTTAACTCAGATGGGTCTATTCAATAAGCGTGATATCTTAAAACAAACAATATTTGTGAAGCCTCCAACAGCATCAAAATAGGAACGTAGTAAGTATTTAGCAAGAATTATAAGTTTACAAATTCTTTATCAACATAATATGAGATACGAACCGGTCAGTTTATTTTGCAACGTGGAGGACGCAATGACCAGACGTAACTCCTGCGGCAACTCGTACGGAGAACACGTGCCTTCCGCTAACTTCAGGCAGGTTCGTATCGTTTGCACCGGACACGCCGGCGTCCTGTAGCGGTACTCCGGCGGCGCGCCGAACAGCGCGGACAGACGGAACGCTTCCACCAGGAGCTTCAATTCGAGAAGCCGATGAATGATCCTCGACCAGGTCTCGATGGCCTCCGGGTCCTCCAACAGCACGACGTTATCGATGTTCCCCACGTCCGATTCGACCTCGATTTCGTGCAGCAACCACGTAAAAGTTTTCTCATCGTCCACCTGGCCTATCTTTCTCGACAAATTTGCATCCTTTTGACCGTTGAGTATAAAGTGTAGGGTGCTCTGGTAATTGTTCAGAAATATGTTCTCGCGATCTTCGCTCTGGAAGTACGCGTCCCACATGGAATGTTCTATACCCTCCCTCCGTTGTCCGTACTCGTGGCTCTCTTCGAACCAGCTCATAATGATTCGATACGAGTAGAACTTTTGCACCGTGTTAGTTATATATTCGACTTGCTTGACGAGGAAACTGATCGCCTCGTTGAAATGCACGCCGGCTTTTTTGAACGCCATGCTGCATTCCGCTATGAAGAACGTGAAGTCTTTGTAGTCGACGGTCGTACTGTCCCTCGACATTAGCATTTCGTGCTTGTACGTCGATTCGGCTATTAAAATGTCATTGACCGGCAAGCCAGCCAGCTTGGCGATTTTGAGGGCTACATCGTAATTCTGACTCGCCGTATACGCTTCGATACATTGCGATAGGTAAGCCCCTGCGTCGTCTTGTAACATCTTAGATATATTGACGACCAAGGATGTTTCCATCGATATTTGAAAAATCTCATAAAGCGTGGAAAAGTTTGGAGAGGGGACTGAAAACAACATTGCAATTTAGTTAGGAACCTTTAAAATGCCACAGATAAATTACGTTACAAATAATTGTTAGCTTTACTGATGTGAAGAATGTAATAAGCAAATATTACAATATGAGGCTCATTCAACTTTGTACTGGTAGATGCACTGCATCTATGAGATCACATAGGCAATATTTCTGCAATTCTAAATAATGAACCTTTGAGGGCTTGCAAGTCCGTTTGTTACATATAAAACATGAATTTACAAACCTGTTAAACACTTTTCAAAATGAGCTTCGGACAGGCATTTCAAAAACTCCCTTTGATGGTAAGCACTGTCGAAACAATGGCAAAGGGCGATTTTGACGAGCGAGACGGCTATCTTCTGAAGCATCTCTCTCGATATCTGCCAGTTGAAGTTGCCGGAGTCCACGCTGTACTTCCGTTGGCATATTTGCAGGAAGCTCACGAGGAACTTGTTGGTTTCACTATCGAACACCCGTAAACGTATGCATCGGTACAAAAACGATGTAAGTTGTGTCAAAGGATTTTCCTAAAATAACATAAAAATAAGGTACTTAGGTAATACAGTTTAATGTTCTCCCATTTATTGTATACTGATATTTTGGAACTTTAACAAATAGACTTAATTTAACAGGAAATAAATTCCATTATTTGCTAAGGCAAATAGTTTTAACGCCGACAGTTTAAAATAGTAGAAACAATATATAAAGACAGGTCGAGTTCAAATTTACACATTACATAATATTTATGTATGTTTTTAATTACAAAATAGAGAAAAATCAGGTTAAAGATGTCTTACAGGCATAAATATGAGCATCGATTCGTGAAGAGTCGTTACATAGCCTCCCTGGAGGCAGACTTCGGCAACGTATTGGAACGGTTGCGAGGGTACCAGTTGTGCTATTTCTGACTTCGAAATCCCTCGACCTTCGCTTATCTTCTCTAAGGAAGCCAAAATCCAATGACCCCATAGGACATCCAGAGCGTTCGGCTGAAAAATTCTCAATAAAATATAATAACATCACATACTTAGTTTTTTTTATTTAATCAATTTACATACAGGGTATAATATCGTGCCTAACGCCATTGGTGTTCCGTTATTGCTTACCATCCAACATACAATAATCACAACTTTCAGGACTGCGTTTGGCATTGGCAACCTTACTTAAAATAATAATATTTCTGGTAACGGTAATTTCAAAATTATCAACTCACACATAAGAGGAATAAATATAAAATTATTGCACGTGTAAAGACAAATTAATGTTTAAAAAAAAAATATACAAGTGCGTTACCTCATAACAAGTGGCGATGAGAACCAACAAGGGCTCCCTGTGATCGTAGGCCGCACGGAGCAGCGCGGCGGGCGGGTCCTCGGGCCCGTGGCACGCCGCCGCCACCTCCCAAAGATCCCGACCCATATACGAACTTGTAGGAAACTCGCACGACGAGCCGTGTGATGGGGTCTGGGTGATAAAGCGCAATATCGTTATAACACACCTTTACCCTTGAGCATTGGAGTATGCTTTCCCAATGCGGATGGGTAGAGATACGAATTCGTGAGCAATCCATCTGTCGACGTTTATAAACCGCCTTTAAGGCCTGCAACGAGGTTTGACAATCGTTAACTAACTATAACCGGGACCTACTACTTAAAGTGCTCTCCGAAGCACGGAAACGGTAGTGAAAATTTGACAGCAGCGGTCACCCACCCAGGTGCTGACCGTGGCTTGGCGCTTCGAGTGCACGTTCAAGAACACGTTTAGCCCTTGGCCCCATTTGTCATCCTTAGATAACAATCGTTAATCCATATCAGTAGATCTTCCGAACGGTTTACAACCTTTCGGCATATGGAATATCTATAGAAAATAACTTACGGATTCAACGGAACTCATTCTTCTGATTCTCCTTTGTCCATTGCTTGAACTGGACTTACTCTCTTTGTCGTCCTCGCTGCTTCTGTGTAACATTATGTATTTCAAGTGTTCCGCGTATGATTTCTTCTCGAATTCCTGTGACAGTGGCAACATTTGCGCCAACGGATATCGGAATACATCCCCAAATAGCAAGAAGTTGAACCACGAATTGTCACGGACAAATTCCTTCAGTTGTCTTTCGGGCAAAGGCAGATTGTGTAACACAGCAAACTTAACCATAGTCTGAGATTCATATAGCACCTGTGACATATCAAACTTATCCTCTTTCTCTTGTATTTCTTTCAGTTTTGTCAGTGTTATATCTTCTAGATATTCTAGAATAGACTTTGCAACTTCGTCGTTGCTTTGAATTAATTTACCCGTGTATTCATTTATTATTTTGTTAGCGTTTTCTTCGCTCATATGTTTGCGATATATGAGATGATGTTTGATCATTCGCGCGGCCGACATATGGACCCGGCATCTTGCAGGGTTGCATCCGATCATTGCAATGAATGACACAGCGCACGCGGCCATTGCCGGATCGCACCAATTCTGCAAAGCCAATGCATGGGCTTCGCAACAAGCGCTCTTTATGCTTTTCTCTTGAAGACGATTGTACGTCTGGTACTGTTGAGCTACAAACGCCTGACTAGCATTACACGGACGATATTGTTTCAAATAATAAACGTGATTCAACTTTGCCACGTACCCATATTTCTTCATTAGCTTCTCATTAGCAAAGTCGGGCATATCGACAGATCTATGCGACAAGGCCTTTATACCCGCACGAATGTCAACATCGGACGAAAGAAGACTACCCAAACTACGTCTGTCGGCTTTGTCAGTACCTAACCTACTCATGCTCTGATTAACAAGTTGAAATTCAAATATTTTCGAGACATCTAATCCGCGGTATCCCGAAAGTAACTGGTAGACATTGACATCTTTACAATCGTACATGTTATTATTACTACAGTACTTTTTGAAAACATTGTTCAAATGTGGAAGTTTATGTCTGTAGCCTTTGTTTTGCAATTTGAAATCCTTAAATTGCAAATAGTCCTCTTTGAAAATATCAAACAACCTCGTATTATCGTCCAAAAGAATCATGCCTAGCACAAGGTGAGGATTCGAAGAAATATAGTTATCGATGTTATTCTTGGCAATTTGTTGGCATGTCTTGTATACTGGCACAACATGGCTTTGTCTATCTGACGTTTGTTCTATACTTTTAAACAGCAACCATAGCTCGATGCAGTCTCTCGCTTCCTCTTCAACATTTGACAAATCCATGTCTAATATATGACTGTCAACACACATTGTTAGCACTTTGTATAGCTTATTCTTGACGCAATATTTTGCTAACTCCAAATTAAAATCTTGCTTAGTTATCGTTGCACAAGATTCCGACAGTATCTCATCTATGAGCTTCAAGTTTTGAGTTCGCGCTAATCTTGCTATTATTTGGCACAAATCTTTACGTTCCTCTTCAATAACGATTCCATAGGAACACAGTGTATCATATATACACATTTTTGTATAGACATAGCAATCCGTTTTGGCGACGACGTCGATCATTTCATTCGTAATTGGCCAAGTGCGAAATATATTGTCCAAATTCTCTAGTATATCTGTATGAAACCCTTTAGTATCTATATTTAATAGCTTGTCGGCAAAATTTTCATTCGTAAAAAAGAGATACCGAGCGTTCATATCACGAACTACTTCGGACATCTGCACGTTGATCCAGCGCACCAAAATCATAGCCTTATTCTGTTCTATTAAATAACTCCACATTTGAGGAGGAGACGAAAAGTCCAACAATGAGAATTCTGAAAAGACATTTACATTCACTAGACATAATGTTGAAAGATAAGACCAAACTTGTGACAAATTGCTGAACAAGTTTACACTCATAACACATTCATGTTTTAAAATAAAATACTTTCATGTATATTTATTTTGTAACAATATAATTTCTGCTTACTTATGATTCAATATTTTCAAACTGATTCATTAATTGTAAAACTGTTGGAATTTGTGTATAAATGTGTTTAATTAAGTGTTGTTGGTTTTGGCCATTTTATTCGATACACATTACAAGGTATTTAACCAGTTAAAGGAGGATGCATCATTTTAAGTAAACTGTCAATTCAGAGAAACCTATACAGTTCCTGTCGCTACTCGCATGCTGCCATTACAAAAACAAGTGACGTTACATCAAAGTCAAATCAGTTACTTTATTTTCCAATGACATAGCGATCTACACCAGATTCTAATCAGATTAGCTACTTTTAAATTCCAATATTTACAACAATTAGGCAGAAGGTAAACATAATATGACGAGATAAATATTAATATTTTGGCTCATTGATAGTTATCGTCTCTGACAAATATATTAATAACAGGCAGTTATATAGTAATTGATGTACTACACAACTGATCAGAAACCCTTACCGAATGTGTCAAAAAATAAAGCAGTAGCAATTTTGCTTTTCCAATCTGGTGGATATTTTTGTATTTTCTCTATGGTTAATTCTTTAATTTCACTTTCATTGACAAACACTCTATTAGTACCAGATCCAAAGACTTTATTTTGTTTAAATGTTCCATCAACTTCAAAAGACTTTTCTAGATAGCACAATAAATGCCAATGCCTCTTGAAATCATGCCATTTACTTTGGTTTTCAGGTTTAATGTCTTTGGAAATTTTCTCTAAATGGCTCACTATAAAATCACGGTATTCAATCTGTGGAGATGTTAGAGCAAGATCCATCAAATGCTCTTCTGGATTAATATCAACTTTGCTCAATATATGCAACACTTTAAATATTTGCTTTCGGGTGAGAAGCTGGGCTGTCCAGGCTTTGACCTGGAACACCAAAGGCACTTATTATATACTCAATTAATCAGGTCACAATGCATAGCTTGAAAACCTAGTAGAAAACTAAAAAAAATCTTTAATGTATATTAACTTAATAATACTCAGAAATTACTCAAGACAGAAAGCAGACAGGTACCAAGAAAAGTATAATATCTGCCCCAATCAATCTGTTTAGTAATGAACTAGGCAAAACTAACCTCAGATAAGAACCAATCTTTCGCTTTTGCCTCATTCCAAGTATTTTTATACATAAGGTATTTGATTGCTAAATATATGTGTGTGCCCTTAGCAGCTGCTTCTCTGACCATATCTCTTGGTGATTTTTGATCCCACGAGTTCCAAATGATCTTTTCATTTTGACTGAGCCCCTCCATTCTTCCAAATTGACTATTCTTTATATGAGATTAACAAAGTTGTACTGGAACCAGTTAGCAGAATAACATTATAACTTAAAAAAATAACACACACAATCTATATTTTTACAATGAACTAAAACAAGTGAGTTCAACCATTTTTTTACATACACAAAGAAAATGCACTTATAGAACAGAATAGGTCGTCCATGTCACATCAAGCACAATAAAAACAACTTTAATTGATAGTTACTTATAATCTTTCATCTAACAAAACATGCCATCGATAATATTACACTATTAATGCGTTAAATAAAACATTAACGACACTACATAATGTTTATTTGTTTTTCTTATAAATAATGTCCTACACTGCAATAACAAACATGACATTACGAAATGACATTGACTTGACTGATCACATTGACGTGACGACTTGCCATACCATACTGCTTACCTTTAACTTAATTGCTACGGCCATGGATTCCTTTCTTTTAGCGTGGCAAATATTAAAAGACATTTTTATACCTTACTGCAGTATATAACATATATTTTTATCCCTAATCTTGTGACAATTTCTCACACTATTTCATACTTTGTCATACTCTCATACCAACTCTTCATTTTAAATGAACACGCTGGAAGTGAAGTAACATTATAACAAGTACATGTAAAACGGTAATAAGCACAATATTTCCACAGAAGATTTTGAAAAAGAAGAAGACAATCAGGTAATGTATAATAAAATTATATTAAGAAAGTGTCTTTGAATACTTTTATAACTACACTTTACATGAAGTTACCCATGATTATGACGCAAATAGGTTTGAGTATTTTGATTTTGTACACTGGCTGTTGCTAGGCAATCAAATACACAAATAAATGTGTATAGGCATTGCGACTTTTTATATATCACTCTAGCTACAAATCTGAACGCATATAAGCATTTTATTAGTTAAGTATATTAAGTCTATATTCAGTGCTTTTGAAATGGCTGAAGAATTAGAAAAGGTGCATTTATATTACGACGGTATTAATAAAATAAGAGTATTGGAAAGCGCCGTTTTAAAAGATACAGAAGATATAAAAGACACTTGCAAGGATTATGAAACAAGTAAGTACTCTTATTAACAGTTAAAAAAGTGGCAAGGATTTAGAATCACAAGCCCGGATTTTTCTTATCTTTTCATTTGCGAGAAATATTACATACTTACTAAATATTCCGATGATACACTCATACACCTTAAATGTTTCTTTTAATCATATTTCTTTTGTATTTATACATAAAGTTTAAATGATAATTATATTCATATTTTATGAAGGTTTACAAGGACAGAGATATTTCGCACTCGGTGCTTTCTGCCTACCCCGTTAGGGATCTGGCGTGATGGTATGTTGTTGTTGTATGAAGGTTTAACTAGGTTGATAAAATTAAGTAGGTACATACATTAATACCAATCTTGGTTTCCTGGGTTTGGCGAGTATGGACTCAAATATTTTATTAATTGAAAGTTATTGGCAATCTTCTACTGTTCCTATTAATTTCTTGACTCCCGCTGTCAGGAGTGCAAGCCTCTACACTTTTTCTTAATATTATTTATTCATTCACCAACAGAGGTTGAAGATTTTGGAAAAATAATAAATTCATTATTAGAAATGTTGCGAGAATTAGGTGATAATGTGGAAAAGCAGAAAATGGCTGCTATAGGTTCTATAAATCTTCTAAAATCTATGACCAAAGAACGAGAAAGTGAACAGGCCAAGCTACAAGTAAGTAAAGTCAACAAAGGCGCACATCTTTTTACCAAGTTATCTACTTATTGCATCAAAGTTCCGAGCAAAACTTAATTCCATTTGGAATCTGGCAAAATAACGGTAGTAATAATATTGTCTGCGTTTGATTAAACCGTAATTAGTGGAATACTCGCGTATTTCTACATCATACGACGCGTGACTGATAACAGTTAGGATTTAATGAATCAAAACTTGAATTATTTTTCAATTAATTATTCATTTCATTGTCTGCAACGAAGTATATTGGCATTTCCATAACGTATTTAGAGTTTTCATATCATAGGTCACGCGGCGGAGCAAGCCAAATGTTTCTTTTTTAACTTTAAATAATTTACCCATAAAAACCATGATAAATATATAACTATTATATTTCGATGCCTTTTTTCAGGCAGAAATAAGTGACAAAACTATAATATTAGAGCAGCTGGACAGCGAATACGACACATTACAAATTTTGGAAGCCACACAAATGGAAACGATCGACTATTTAACGCAACTGCGATGAAAACATGTAATGTAATGTAATATTATTAGTTAAGACCCAAATAGATTTACGATGCAACTCCGACCACTGGTAACGTGTGTGTGTGTGTGTATGTGTGTGTAGTAGTGTTCTATATTATAACTACGATCGCTACATAGTATGTATGTATAAAACAAATTCACACAGTCGCAAGTTACGTTGTCACAAACTATCAACGAGTTATTCATAAGTTTTAAGTGTATGGTATCTTGTACAAGCCATTGCTAAAATTAAATCAGTTCTCTCACACCCTCTGACTTGACCGGTTGTTTTATTTGTTCTCAAAAACTCTGCCGCTGCACCACGAAACCTAACTCGCGTCTGTTTTTTTTATTTGTTCGTACTCAGCAGAAGCAACCCACACGTAACCAACGACCAATAGGACGGTTACAATGCACTCGTATTCTATTTACAGTAAAAGTGTGACATTTTTGCCCTTTAGCAGTAAGTAACACGTTTAACGTTAACGTTCTGCCATACTCTTAAGCTCAGGTGTAGTTTCTTTTGTATGTTATGAATGTAATGAAAGGGCCTGAAAGACAAGCGATCGCAGTACCGCATGTTAATAACTATTTAACAGTTTATAGAAATACTATAAGTTATGGTTTTTAAAATAAAAAAATTATATTTTATTTTGAAAAATGTAATTTTAACTGAAACACACACTGAACAGTTGTTGAATCGACGATTATGACAAATTGTGTGCCAAATGATTTATTTTAATAAAATAATCACTCATTACACGCAGTGGATTTTACAATTAAGATCCGAACATAAACATTGTTACATTATTATTAATTTAAGGACTCTTAACTTATCGTACCTGTTATTACAAAAATATAATTATTTATTTATTTTATTACACCTTAACATATATAAATAATTAAATTTAAATAACCACGTAATGTACCACAATTTTTTTTTGTTATGTTAAGATTTTCAATTTTGTTTAATATTACATAGGAACACGCCAATGTTATTTTTAACACCAATTCACTTATTATATCTGCTTCATATAAATATAAGAAAAAGTAGAAAACATTTCAATCTTACTACTCACTTATATGTATAAGAAATGAATAGCACGTTGATGCTTCATTACATATTTTTTTTGTTTTACCTGGGTAATTTTATTTGTGTATTTTCTTTCACGAGATATTCCCATCTTCTCGTATCTGTCGCATATCAACAACAGTAAGCAAAACACTAACCACAATTTATGGATAATATTCTTTGTACATAGACAATTATTGTTATTTCTTTCATTAAAGACATTAAGCGATATTTTTTGTGTTAGCAAATAATTTTGAAGAAAATATTTTATAGATACTGCATACACATCTACAAACATGATGTGTTCATGTTTAACCCATTTATACTTGAATTCTCTTGGGCTCTTTGGAATAAAGGGATGACCCTTTATGTATGAACATAGAATTGTCAAAATAGAATTTAAATAAGATCCATACTGCAACAATGTCAGTTGCGCATTATGATTTACATACAACACAAGCACTGGAAATGGAGAAAGAAAAATATGTGGAGTCCTTCACCATTGTACATAAAAAATATAGAATTATATATAGTGATACAAAGTTTCTTTATGTATTTCAATCAAAAATAAGTTGTGTCCCCTAATAATAAATCAATATCTTAACCTTATCATCTTACAAACTAGTCACTATCATCAACAAGTCAGTTCTAAAACTTGCATCGGAGGAATTCCTCTTAAATTGTATACTCATTATTAAATACGACGTCATACATTAGGGTCTGTAAACCATGTGACGCTGTTACAAGCGAGATTGTGAGAGGTGCCAACCAATATCACGGTACTATAAGAGGTAAGTTGTTAAAGTGTAATTCTCACATTTAAGAATTATTCATGAGGTTTATTGTCATCATTTCCGACACTTTGATGTGCATAGTTTTCTCGTGACAAACAAACAAACGTTACATGGTTTAAAGACAACTTCTTAGATGGATTCAGGCTTGACATTTAAACTAGATTCCTTAATCCAGTACCTATTCGTTAAGATTTTATCTAGATATTAAATCGCATCATTTAAATAATGGCTCTCAGTGTTACTACAATAGTAAAAGAGTCAGCAAAAATGAAAATTGTAAAACTAATTTTAATAATATATCTCTCTATTAATAAGTGATCATGGTAATGAAAATAATTTCATTCGTACACAGACGGCAGCCGTATCTCTATTTTGAAGAGATCTGTTAATTAATTGGTGTATTCGATATATTCATATTTCTCATTATCGACTGTATGAAAAGTTTCCACTAATAGATCTATCGGTGTAAAGGTGCTTTAGTACATACATATATTGTTAAACTCTCCTAATACTCTAACACAGAAGAACTACATTTCTTTACGATCAAAATCAGATTCCCCAATTTTTTTCGACAAGTTTACAAACAGCAGTTACAAACAGAATACAAGACGAATGTCGAACTATTGTTTACACCAAGTCATTTCGCTACTTTCGCCATGTCAAAGTTTATGTTGAATTTTAGATGCAAACTTTTATACGCTTGTACAAGACACGTAAAGTCATATTTGTCCATGTATAATTATTTAGTATGTATACCAAGCAATTAGCATTTTGATGGAACTGTAAAATTCTATGCATATACTGTTATATAAAATAAATATCATGAATACCCTATAATATTGTAGCCACATATCATTAATTACAAAGATGCGTAAATTTTTTAAATAGTACTTTGGTGATGTGAACGTTTGGAATTATTTGTGAGTGATGACATCTGTAACTGACTTTGAAGAGGGAGCTATAAGCTATAAAGATCAGTTAAATGATAGTAGAATTTTATGAAGTCTTGCTTTGGGAAACTACTATTAAGTGTATTGGTTTACGCAACACCTTTTTTATCCCACATAGTCTCTACATAGAACTGATTAGGTATAATTATTTATAATTTAAAGTCTTCATCCTTTCCACAGTACCGTGCAGATCAAACACTATATTCTTATCATCATAACCGAAATCTTATACACTCGATGTCACAACTGAACTAGATAAAGAGTCATCAAACTTTTGCCTTTTAGAGTCCTGTTGGTCGTCGATGTTTGGCTCTTCATCGGCGGCACGCTTTTTGGAACCCTCCGCGTTAGTTGTGTGCTGGCCTACGTCCATTATCATACCATCCTTGAATCTCACTATAATAGCAGTCATATTATCACAACCTGTACCATCACCCATAGTACTCGGAGCCAAGCAGTGGTCAAACATCTGAAAGAAATAGGTTAAAAGTGAACAAACATATTTAATCTATTTCGAAAAATCTTTTTTCTCTTAATTAATATCAATTATACAAACCTCTTCACAAATCTGTGATAGCCTCTCCCTGCCTTCGGTCAATCTTGGCACAATGAAGTCGCATACATCTTGACTAGACATGAAATTCCATATTCCATCGCATGCTAGCACCATGAACTGATCCTTGGCAGAATCTAGCGTCAGTGTTTTAACATCGGGTAACGCTGTGATCATTTGCTCTTTAGCATCCAAATCTTTGTTCTGTTTGTAGGAATGGTCTCCGATGGCCCGTGATAAATTGAGACCGCCATTTATGCGGCCATCATTGGACACTTTCCCACCTGCTTTTATTATTCGGTCAAGTTCGGGCTGATCTTCTGGTTTATGATCTATAGACATGTCAATGGCTTTTCCTTCTCGACATATAATGCAACGAGAATCTCCAGCATTCGCTACATATAATTCATTACCTGAAAACAATCAGTCGATAATGTTAAATTACCGTCTACTAACACAAACATAGGAGAAAAAGATCCTGAACTATTTTATCTTAGTCTATGTATTGTACGTATGATAATATTTTAAATGACCATAAATATGGTCATTCCATCTGTGTAAGATCAATTTTCGGACTTCAAACGATAGTGAACATAATAGATTACCTCGTAATAATGCCACTACTGCTGTGCAGCCACTGTCATTTCCAGGTTCTTCATTCATAGGAACATCTTCTTCAGCATCTTCATCACTGGACTCGGCCTCGTAATCGTCTTCATCCTCCTCGTCCTCACCTTCACCTGAAAAATTAATGTTTGTAAATACGCTATAATTACCATTTAGTCTTCTATATGGCATAGCATTTAATGTACAAGACTGTATAGTCTGCATTACGATTTGTTTATCATGTGTTTCAGTCTATTGAGTTTATGTAATAATAGGCACTAAAATGTGTTGGTTTCAATAAATTATGCGATATGGCCCTCAAGGAATTCTATTATTTTTGTGGTTGTATATTGTAGATCAAGCAATATCTAATTATTTCATTTTGCCAATATATATTTGTTGCCTCATATTGGACAGATATAACCAAAACTTACAATAAAGTACATACTTATTTCAAGGTCCTGTTTATGTAACAATGAGTACCCTTAGGGAAAGTAATAGTTTTTGGACTTTGTTATATGAGAAACATTACGTAAAAGTGGTTTTCAAAAACTAACATTCACATAAGTCATGACTGAACTATACAGACAAAGCAATTATTTGTTAAACATGTTTAGGTGCAATATAAAGAGGGCATATCTATTTGTGTTTTGGATATTATTAATATGTAGTGCAATATATATATATCTAACTGAAAATATAATTAACAAGCAAAAAAGCTAAACAACACATACATGTGATTATAATGCCATGCATTATTTATAATTCAGCTTGTATGTATTATACCATATTTTGGTTATCATTTAAATTATGGGATGACTAATGTTGATTGGTGATAGTGTATAACTACTGCGTGGCACACGCTGTCAGCAACTAACCATCGTTCGAAGAATCCTCAACACCGTTAACATTTTCTTCATCAGATGATTCCACTTCTCCACCTTCGAAAGTCTCGTCATTAGAGTCACTGTCGTCATCATCTTCCTCGGTCGATTGTCGCAGCAGCGATTCGTACACGGCAGCGGCGGCCCGACGCATCTTTGACTTCTTGGGCCTTTCCGGAACCCGCTTGTCCGAACTTGACACTGGTGATGTTTTGGCTACACACCAAATTTTATTTGTACTCAAATTTAAATGTAAAGAAACTAGAGTTACATCTTGTTAACCTAGTAAATTTGCATTTGAAAATAAACAAAATGCAAAAAGTAAACTTAAAAAAATTGTTTTTTTAACAAACTACTTAAAAGTACCTTGGCCATCAGATTTAACCGGTGTAGCAGATCCATTTGATGATGTAATGTTGTCTTCTTCCCCATCAGTCTGTTTAGAATCTGTGACCTCTCCATTGCAAGTGGTGACATTGGATTTAGCATCGCCACTCTGTTCAGGTTGGTGACAATTGTCCCCGGAACTGTCTGGAACCGCTGTGCTTGATTTGTCGACGTCCATGATTACTAAACTTTTCTGGTCTGTATCTGGTTCGCTAGTGGAAACCTATAAGATGATATAGTAACTGTAATAGTCATAAGTTAAAGGTTAGGTTTTATGAAAAATTCATTGAGTCAAAAAAATATATATTTCTGTCTGTAATAAATGAAATTTAGGGAAGGGGAAGATATAATGCAAATGAGATGTGGAGGAGCATAACAAACATAGTGAATGTATTGACGAGCGTATTTGTCTTCGTTTTAATGCAGTACTAAATCTTTTTATCAACCTTACAGAAATGTGCTACTAATTGTATTACCTCCCCATTCACATCCTTTTCTTCTTCATTGGAATTGGTAGATGACACACCGCCCGTATCATCATCTGCCTTAAGTTCTGCATCTTCTGCTCCATTTTTACTTGAAGATGCTTCGACACTGGCCTGTTCAGAGCTCGAGCCGGCCGCTACAGTTAACTCAGAACGTGAAGTGGATGTGCCCACTGTTAAACAATGTTTATATTTATTATAATACGTGAATATAGAGTTTATCAATATTTATCATATGAAAGTTTTAAGCTAGAAGTACTTATTTATGGTATCAATGCACACATCTTCATTTTTCGCAGATTAAGAAACCATTCTTTTTATTAATATTTTTTAATCCATAATTAAATATTTCCTGTTTGCCTGCCACAAAATACATGCATATACAGATTGAGGTTATGTCATGTATGAAAACTGCATATTTAGTTTTGTTTTCTTAGTCAGATAAGTATTAGTGTGTATGTGAATAGATTGTTATATTCTGTCATGAAATACACAATGGCTACAAAGTACAATTAATACCTTACTCTTTTTCTACTTTGTTTTAATGAACATAATACTGGCACCGAAGGAAAAAAAGTACCAAAATACATATTAGGTTATTTGAAGAATGATAATAATCTGTCCCCATACAATTGTTCACTGGGACCATTGTTCAGGTTACAATATAATATTATAATAAGAATGAGATGCTTTGAAGGGATAAACTCATGTGACATTTAAGAGTCACTTGAATAAATTGTAAGATAAACATTTGCCTGGAAGGTATTTACAAATGAGTTCGGGATATACAACATTTAAATCTTGATTTTATTAAATAAGCTATAATGGACACTTAAAAGGTAACAACAGTAAACTAAAACAAACAACAGAAAGTTTACAGAATATTGCAAAAGAGCTTTGCAATTTATTAATTAAAAACAAATTGTCTATGGCAGAAGCCTTGTTTTTAAAAGATGAATTTGTAAAACAGCAAAATAAGAAAGACATAAATTTCTATGAACTATCAAAATGGAATAGAATAGAATATTTATTTCGAATAGAATAGAATTCATTCTAAAGTAATAAAATAAAGCTGAAGAGTATGTTTTCTTTGCTTGAACATACTGCTCTTTGGAATAATTCGTATTTGGCAGCCCATTCCTTACATTATAGGCTATTTAATATCACATGATAACATTTTAGAACCTAGCGAAAAGAATAATAAGTCACAGATAATGTTAAGTGATAACGAAATAATAGCATGAATAGTGATGCTATGAAGTAGGTAGGGAACCATCTGTGGCCAATTTTATATTAATATAAATATATATATACACTAAATGATGAGTGAAACGGTAGGAAAGAGAGGGGCGGCAGCTACTACTAATTAAATAACCATTCCTATTTATAGTTTCTGTGCTAATGGCATATTAATGAGTCACATTTCCCTATCAATGAGAAGCTTCGACTATATGTTGGTTATTTCCTACAATAGAATAAATTACATATATAATCGCACCTATTATATCATAGTACATCATTTATCAACCGTAGGTTGTAAGAATCGTTTATTATAGGAATGAATTTCAATGTAGTGTTACAAAGTTATATTACATTACCATTTAAAATACTAAATGAAAGAGCTCAGTAATAAGAACATTTAATTATCACTATAGGGAAAGGGTTGCAATACTTTTTACTTAACACTTTGCCATTTACTGTAACATAAAAATGGTTGTGAAACAATACCATAGTACATTATCATACCTATAGGTACTCCGAAAGGAAATTACTTAACATAAGGCTTTATTCTTTGTGATTATGCATGTACATATTAATCTTTACGAACAAAGGTCTCAGATATAGAAATTTGTGCCATTGTGCTTCACTTTTTGCACCCCAATTTTATTCTGACTTTTCAACATTATTTCAACCCTTTCAAAAACACTTTAAATGCATAGAATACTTAAAAAGTTTATTTGTTGATCTCCTAACAGAGTATCTTACCCTCTATGATACAATATGCAAACATAGCTAAAGCAAACAATATGTAAAACACGAATCACTCACCAGAGCCTCCAGATTCTTCTAAATTTTTTTTGGCACGTAGACATGGGGACATCGGCGTTGTTGATTCACCGAAACAAGATCGATGCAATGTGCTCAGCTTATTCTCATATTTCGCAAGCACTTCCTGTAAATAACCCATATATAAATATTTCTTAATAAGCATGATACAATAGTTTCTTCACAAGTTTTATACATATTACATATACATATATATTATATATAAATATATACATGTATAATACAAAGCAGTGATAGCTTAGTGGTTTGAAGTTCAACCTCTCAGTCCGGGGGGTCCGGATTCAATCCTGGCATGAACCTCTGACTTGTTACGTGCGTAACTAAAAATTTAAATATAACAATGAAGGAAAACATAGTGTGGAAAGCTGCACACCTTAGGGATGTTGCAAAGTATACAATATTTTCTGAGGTGTGTGAACTCTACCAATACGCACTTGGCCACCATGGTGGTCTATGGCCTGAAACCCTCTCACCATTAAAGGAGACCCAGTCCAGCAGTGGACCAATATAAGAGTAAAAAAAGAATACAAAGAAGACTAATGTTATACCACTATTTCATTAAATTGCCTTAAACGTATATATGATTAACATTTTATTCCAAATGTGTGCAGGGATATCTGATTAGTATATTCATACTCTATTATCACGTGTCTTCATGTATTTATGTAAATAATAGAATACTTTTAGTTTTATATGCATAACATTACCTGTAGAGGAAGATGTGCTTCTTGAAACAGATTATTAACATTTTCATCTTCAGACTCTTCATTGTCACTT